>JAVQJD010042291.1:0-10095 GCA_036023655.1 Nannoperca australis
GCTGAAGGGCCTGCCTGCCTGCCTGCCTGCCTGCCTGCCTGCCTGCCTGCCTGCCTGCCTGCCTGCCTGCCTGCCTGCCTGCCTGCCTGCCTGCCTGCCTGCATGCATGCCTGCCTGCCTGCCTGCATGCATGCCTGCCTGCATGCCTGCATGCCTGCCTGCATGCCTGCGTGCGTGCGTGCGTGCGTGCGTGCGTGCAAATTTTGTATTTCAAACCACTTGATTGTGGATGAATCTGTGACAAAATTGGTTTCACTGAAGTTGCATCCAGCGAGAGCTAAAATAGTTTTTTGGTCTTCTTTATTGGGTTTAGGTGAAGGTCAAGGCATGTGTCAGCTAAAGTTAATGGTAGGGTAAGCCTCCAGGGTAAGGCAGTGCCATATGTCCCAAAGTAAGCTGTGCTAATGTGTAATGTACATGTACATACATCTGTACTAAATGACTTTAACAACCTGTGAGGAACACAAACAAGTGTCGCAGCCACCACAGCCTAATGAAACCGGCAGAGGCGGCTGGGAGTGGATTAGTCCAGCTCTTGTTGCAGACTCAGACAGACTTTGGGAAACCGAAAACGTTATTGTGATCACATTACTAATTTATTTCCAGGCATATGTTGAAACTCCGTGTGGATCTGTTTTTTCTGCATCATTTATGTGTTTAGGTGTCAAGATTTCAGTGTTAATGTTTTGTTGAGAACAGTTCGACAAACAGGATGGGCAGCAGAACAAGGATATCAAACAAAATATCAGATTATGTTTGCTTTCAACTTTGCTGTAATAATTTAGGATGGGTGGTGTTTCTGCCTGTGTTTGTTTTTGGTCTAGTTTAGCTTGCTATATCTAAACACACAGTACCAGTCAAAAGTTTGGACACACTTTTCCATTTACCTGAATGGGAAAGAGTGTTCAAACGTTTGACTGGTACTGTAGTCCACTGAGCTAATACATGTATGTGCTAGGGCCATATTTAAAACAAATGAAAGCTTAATGAATGACAACTACCTAGAATTAGTTGGTATGATTGAAGTGCAGCCATATAGTCATTAGCTATCCAAACATAGCATCATGGATGTGTATCACAGAGCTCCGGCAGGGTATCATTCATTGACATGTGTCCCTAGTCTGCCCTAGCAAAATTTAACAGAATTTCTCTTGCCTGCAGATTCCCAGACAGTTTCTACAGGCCTGCCTGTCAACCGACATGGAAAATAGACATTAAGGATGAAATATGTGCTAGCGTTGCAACATTTCACATCACTACATGTCCGCTGTCGTAGGACACATGGTTTAAGTTCCTCATTGTTACTGTGAAGAACTTGTTATATTGCTTTGCGGAAATCTTGTCAATAAGCAGTGTGTGACTTCTGCAAACCACAGCATTCCTCCCTCGCCCCGTGTTGTGTTTTCAATAGCTTTTGCAGGTTCAGAGTTTAATTTAAGGTTTGCCTGGAAAAAAAACATCTTCCCTTTTTAGAGCGGTATTGGCCAATCTTTCCATCCTGGAATACACCCTTTTTATTTACACTGCAAAGTGCTCAGTAGTATGATTCATATATTTTGGACCCATTGTTTGGAGATGAACACATAAACATGTTTGCCCAACAGTTTACAAAGTGGATTATACACTCCCTCGGACCTGTCAAAACAAAAAGAAACATCTGTCTGGTTTTCTCCTAAATACTGACCGATGGCTGGGTGGGGCTATGTTTAAGCTTTAAAACCAAGGCAGAGGAACTTTGCAAAGAAAGAAAACAGGAAGTTTCAGCCTCTAATAAGACACCTCTGTCTCCCTGAAGCATTGCGATTCCGGTCTGCCGGCTTCATAACTTCCTGTGAGCTTCTGTTGAACTTGTTTTGAAAGAATTAAATGTAATGATAATGGATGATTCATTCCTGTCGCTCAGCCTAATCAACACAAACAGTTGTAATGGTGTCAGTTCACTTGAAGAGACAACATGCTGGCCTTGCGACTGGGCGGGTTTCTCCAGAGCTTGCCGACTCCAGCTGGCGCTGCTTTGTTCCAGTCATGTAAACTCTGTGGGACAGATTTACATACGCCGGAAAGAAGTGCAGGACACATCTGCACTTTCATTCTGTTTATGGTTGCAGTACCATGCAGTAGAGCCAGACTCACTATGTTATACCCTGTAGGTGTATTCTTTCACTAGTCCAGTTTTAGGTTTCTAAAGATCTGCACGCTTAGAAAAAAATGAATGATAACCGAAGAAACCAGAGAAACAGGTTTTACTACAATAAAATGTAAATGCAACATCCAAATGAAGACAAATACCCCTAAATTGTATTCGATTAATTATCAGAAAGTTACTCTGCTATGTGCTTAAGTGAAACGGCCTATACTGTATATGTTATAGCTGAATGACACTAGGTAGAAGCTATAGCATCATTGTCAGATATATCACAGTTACACTGTATTTCTCTTTCATTAATGTCGTCATTGTAGTTATCGTTTCTACTGCAGGTGATACATTTCCAACTTCTTGAGTGAATACAGTCATCTGACATTATTGTTCAATAACACGTTTGACTCATTTCGCTCAGTCAGGTTTAAGCTCCTCGGTAAAGTTGAAAACTGCAATAACAATGTAGTGTTATTGTATTCTGGAAGTACATATCTGTTTTTCCACTTGAGGAAATTATTAAAGGTATTTATCCATTATTGTGCAGTTACTGCAACAAGTGAGGATCATTGTGTTCAAGAACAGTCAACAGTAACAGTCGATTTATAGCGACTGTTTCTGTCTCTGTCAAGGCGTTTTTCATGGACTGTGTGATTCCTAAATTGTTATTTTATCTCCTGGTCATCTTACGATTATTGAAAATCCATTTGAGCTAATTCCTTACTTAAACATTCTTCGCACAGTCACGTGCCTCATCAGGCTTTTCTTATCTGGATGGATTCCCTGAAACTTGTGATGTCTTTATACAAGTCCTCCACGCTTTAAAGCAAATTGGAATTTAAATTTGTTGTTTCACTCCAAGGATACATTAATTCATGTTAAGATAAAATGTCTTTGGAAATTCTTGACCCACAGTTACCAAAGCCAATGCTTTGAAATCTTGCCCTGAGTAAACTCAACTGGTGACTTGCCTTTGACAAGCACTCTGGATTGTGTTGTGTAACACAAAGGCAGAGCTGCGTTGGTGAGATTCTTTAAGCCCCTTGAGGCTGAGGGTAAAAATGTGATGATAATAAGTGTTTCTCCCCCTCGGCCCCTCCATCAGCAGCACAGGATTCTTTAGTTGTTTGTGCTGCTTCAGTGCTATTTAAAGTTTGCAACCTGGAGTTTTAATTTAGAGCGCACAGTGAATCCTTTGAGAGCTGTTGTTGATGTGTGCGCTGTGGGGCACTGCCATCTGATCTAGTCTCTCTATTCGACAGAGGCTGTAGCTTCCAATAGATGTGAATCTGTTTAAAAGTGTATTGCTCGTCTAAAAGAACCACAGCTCACCAGTTTGATGCCTTATCACACCGGCTCATTTTTCTGTACCTATGTCTTGTGTGTGTGTGTGTGTGTGTGTGTGTGTGCAGAGGTGAAAGAGTACGAGCCACCCTTTGGGAACCTGAGGGAACACCCTTGTGTCGAGAGTATGAAGGACTGCGTTCTCCGAGACAAAGGAAGACCTGAGATCCCTGACACCTGGCTCACCCACACAGTAAGAGGCACCGCACATACAGGACACATGCTGTGAAACTTTGACTTCATAATCTCCCATTCTATGCCCCTTCAGCATCTCGAAGCCCCTTTAATTTTTAGAATTTATAAGTTTGACGTTTAAAATATGGTTAAAATCCATTCAGATATGTTATTAATGATGTAATGTTTTTATAAATAACCTCTAATTTGTTTATAGTGTTTTATTCTTGTCTGATAGTGTTGTTGTTTAGGATAAAGATTAATTTCCTCCAGTATCTTTTCTCTCCTATTGGGATTGCAACTTTACTATTTATGTTAATTCGGCCTATGTTGTTTAGTTTAGTTTTTTGTGACATAATGGCACAAATGAAAGTTGCAACGGTTTGTTTGCAATACTCGTGCTTTTGCACCAGAAGCTTCCACCTGCATTTGCTATGTTGAAACATACAAGCCTAAGCATGAAAATGATTAGTAACTGCTATGACAGAAGCTAATGGGGATCCAATAAAATACACAAATAAATGATCAATGGTGATCAGCAGCAATGCACAATTTAAAATACTAAAGTTCAGTATCAATACAAATTCCAGCCTCTAAAATGATCAGAAAGTCCCTCTCTAGTTTCCATTTCACCACAAACTGATTATAACCTTCAGGGAGGGTTTATTGCAGGAATGTTCTATTAGACTGCTTTAATTTTAGCTAAGTGTACTTAATTAACTTGCGACAGAGTATATTAATTCACCTGAGTTTGTATAATTGTGCCGTATTATGCGACTCCTTCTTTTTTTGTTTCACTCAGAAAACACACTTGTACACAGACAAAGACAGAGACTGACTTACACACAAACACAAACATGAACATTCATAGTTACTGCTTGAGGTGATATTCTTTCTCAGACAGACCCAAGTCAGTATCATTGACTGATTACAGTATATCTGTGCTCCACCGCTCCCCCTGCAGGGCATCCAGATGGTGTGCGCCTCCATAGAGGAGTGCTGGGACCACGACCCGGAGGCCCGTCTGACAGCTCAGTGTGTTGCTGAACGCTTCTACGACATGGAGTACCTGGACAAGCTGTCAGAATGCTCTGACTCAGAGGAGAAGATCCCTGAAGAAATCTTTGTGGTGGATGAGAAGTAGGGCTCAGCAGACACACTGCCCCCCACCAGGTCGGCAGAGGAGTTACAACCAAGCAGCTGGGAAAGAAAGAAATTCCAGTGGATGCATCGTTTGCTATGGGCTCGTCAGATATGTGTGACAGAGCAGCAAACTGGAAAATCGTGTAAATGAAACAGAACTCATACCAGAGATGGCCTACCATATACAGATCAGCACCAACATGAATACAAACAGCAGTGACTGACTTGATTTTTTATCTTCGACATGCTTCAAAGACTGGATCAAGTCATAAGCACACAAGCAACAGGGAAATTGCATTGTTAAGCTTTTTTAACCAAACACTATTTGCACTTTAAAAGTATCTATGCACACCAAATTATATATATTCAGTCTTTTGTGTTATGAAATAAGTTTCAGGTATAGGAAATAAAGGAACAGCACGAATTTAGAAAAGAGAATTAAAGGGACCAATGTTAAATATCAAGACAGTTAATAACACCAATATCCCCCTTAGAGTTTATTGTGCTGCATACTTAAAGGTTTCCCTAGGTTACCTAGTGGCCTTGGATAGATGTCAATGGGACTGGATGACAGTCAAATGCAAAATTCAAAGTGCAAGTATAATTTCTTGTGGCATGAAATGGAAATTACCCACAGCAAAGAAATAGAAAACCCATCCAAGGCAGTAATCCACAGGGGCCGCTGATATCATATCTCAAGGACTTTGAATTGTAAAATAAAGACAGCAAAATCAGCCTCAAAGGAAAAAGGGAACAGATATATATAGTGTGTGTGTGTGTGTGTGTGTGTGTGTGTGTGTGTGTGTGTGTGTGTGTGTGTGTGTGATTCAGAGGACTCACAAAAGGAAGTCTGTTTAATCAGACCAAGAGACTAAATAGAGATATGAAAGGATTTTAAACTGGAAGTTCCAGCCCGCCTGTATGCTATAAAACTGAACTTCTTTGTTACCGTAAAGGGAATTCGGATCCAGCGGTCAGAAAAGATCTATATCAAAGTCATTTTTATATAAAAGTATAAAGCCATAATTAAAAGTGTTACAGTATTCAGTGTGTTCAGTGTGTAAGTTTTTAATTCTATCGTAATGCATTGTACTTTGTCCCTTGGTGCCATGTATGATTATTCCCTTAAAGGTGTTATGTGAGATGACTGGCAGTGATTTCACTTTTTTTTAATTATAAATTACATTATTAGATTTAGACTACTTCATCTACAGTAAAAGTTTAGTCCAGTGGTGCCTGACCTCCCAACCCTCCAAAGGGTCACAAGTAAAATTTGAGCGGTCATAATAGGGGTCATGAGATCCTGTCCCATCTCCACTGTTAGTGGATAAGTGACAGGGAACAAGGCAGAGAGGGGTGACAGATACCACCACCTACTATTGGACCAAGCCAAAGCTAAAAGGCAATTGAATATTGGGCTTGATCCTTTTTTGTTTTGTTTACCTCATCGACAGAGAATTTCTATTTAACAACATTGAAGGAATGCACTGCAAGGATAATATGATATGTTTTAATACACCTTATTCATCTACAATTAGTATGGAAACATATAACTTAACTTATCACCTGATAACTCCAGCTCCTGCAGGATGACAAGCTCACTAAAATCATGATTGTGGTCGGCCATCAGTTGCTCTCAGGCTTGGAACAGAGCGTTTATGTTCCAGTCCTGGCGCACTGAAACACAAACTTAAATCATATCAGTATGAGACATGCATGCATGCCCATATGCATCATTCTGACACCTGAACCTGCATATTCCATCATGCATACTATACACACAACACATATGGAGCACACACTTGCATTCGCTCATTCATGGACTGAAATATACTTCATCCTTCATTTGCGATTAGACTGAGGCCACCAAGATGCTTCAAATTTTGGGTGTTATAAAAATATGACCAATCTCTCAGACTGTGTTGTCACACACCTTAAGGAAGGCAGTTCTGTATTGACTGACAGGCTTTTACACTGAGTGTGTGTGTGAATGTGTGTGTGTGTGTTTGTGTGCTGGATGAAGTTCAGCAGGTCCACACAGTGTTTGGCACGGTGTGTGTCTGCAGTGTATGACGCTTGCAAACCTTTCATCCTGATCCCACAGCTGACTCCGACTAGAACAGGTCTCTGTTTCTGTCTGTGGCTCTCTGCCTACCTGTCTATGCCACTATTTGCCTGTTTCTCTGCCCGTCTGTCTGCGTCTTGCAGGCAGCTGCTTTAAATTCATCCACTGGCTCCCAGAATGTATTTTGCAATGTTGCTCAAAAACTAGGCACGGCTAAGTGACTTAGTAAAAAAGATATCCGTGCTTACAGTGGGATGAGAATTCAGTAATATGTATGTGTATGTGGTCATGTCGGCCTGTCTGTGTTATATCTTCTTGCAAGCCATGTGCTATGTGAACATTTCTGCCTCCAACATTCATTCCATTACATCAAAATTGCCTTTCTTTCTGTCAAAACACATTAACCTAGGCTGTAGTTGTGAAGCACCACCACTAAAAATGCATGAAATGTTAAACAAATGCACTTGGGAACCGTAGGAAAGTGATTTATCAGCTACAGAGGGCTGCCTTGTCGTCTCATAGGGAGATTTCCATTGCCCCTCCAACAGTTAACATGCTCTATTTACATAAAATATGCCACAGGCCCACTTGGTGTGGGCTGCACTACAGATGAAGAGGACACTGCATCTGGCTATACATGCTGATGATAAATGACTTATAAATTCACATTATAGGTACAGGGGTGTCAAAAGTAGCAAAAGCAACATTTATCTTAATTTTTCACAATCAAATAATATGATGCAAATTTTCATGTCAAGTTTTCTAAAGGGATATACATATTTAAGAAAGTGAGTGCCTCTAAATGATTCCTAAAGTGCTTCTTTTTTTGCCGACATAACATTTGTTAGTGTCGGTAAAATAATGATCAATAGCAGCATTTCAATAGCAAATTCAGAAGACATTTTACCAATTTGCTGCGGGAGCTGCAGAGCAGGGATCCCCTAGAAAAGTCTCGGCGCTTAGGTGCAGTTTGGTTAACAGTGTGGGACAAGTGTAAAGCTATTACCCATGAATCATGCAGCACATAGAGTCAGTCAACAATAATCCTGTTATGTTTAATCCTGTTATGCCAGTTTACATTGCTGTACCTTGTAAATTAATTAATTCAGTTTTGGATGCAGCACTCGTATGATAATATATCATAATAAAGACAACAAATACAGTATATGACGTTGAATGTTGTGACTTTCAGCTTTTGGTTTGTTTCTTTAAACTTTTTTTCAATGTGTTCAACATTAATAATACTCGTATCCTCCAGTCTGTGATGCCATCCCAGTTTGTGTTTTAATGAAGGCAACGTGGGAGCTTGTGCACACTTATTTACTTACCTGCCAGCCACACTAGACAGTAGAATATTGCCCTGAACACCTGCATTTTGTCTTTTAACCAGTAGAGGGCAGAGTGGTTCTACTGGATGCTGCATGCAAAGACATCGTTTGTGCCTTCTGGAACCAAGTGGGTTTAAGTGCAAGAGCATCCAATGAGCTGACGTTTGTTGCTTTGAAGGTAAAAAATGGAGGGGCTGCGCTCAAGATGTGACAGGCCTTTCCATTACTTACGAGTCAAATTGAGTCATACTAACCAGTCACCAAACGCTGGAGTTCACTTTTTAATCTTTGTGAGACCTAATTTCATTTAAACAGCTGCTGTTAGCGCTCATAACTTAACTACCTAATTCTCTCTCTCTGTCTCTCTGTCTCTCTGTCTCTCTGTCTCTTCATTCCTCACAGCACTTTCCATCCCTCGCCTGTCACAATGTATCAGAAAGTGTAGGCTCAAGACACCAGTGCACAGCCCTCCATTAGCACTGGTGAAACTCCATACCTGCGGCACCACATGTATTCTTGTCAGCAGCTCAATCCCGATACTTTCTAACCCGATTAACCCTTTGAGTGGGAGGCAACAGCAGGCACAGAGTGTTTAGCCAAGAACAACTCGTCATTGCTTACACGTACATACAAAGACTCAAACGCTCACTCGTCCCTTAGGTGGTCTTAATAATCCACAAGGAGAGATACTCTCCTGCCAAAGCCACTTATGATTCCTGCATGCTGGTTGCCATGGCGATGCCTCATACATCAATCAAAGGTGCTGAGGAGTGCGTTGGCTGGTGAGAGCTATAAACAATATTTTAAGCTCCAGTAAGGTGATGACAAGGAAGGCAAATGACTCCGGCCGTTCCCCCCCCCCCCCATCCCAGTAGTTTACAAATCCTTTTTTTAAATTTAATCCAAAATCCCATATAATCAAGACGTTCACTTGACACATTACGAAGCAGCACTCGGGGTGTGCCGCCTTGCTATTGGCAGCGATAGTGGCAGCAGCAGGAGTGAAGTTCCTGAAGAAACTTTAAGGCCCTGAGCCACATTTTGCGTTCAGAAATTGTCCAGGAGACGATGTGCCTGTTAAGATGAGAGCAGCAGGCAGCCAGGCCAAGAGCTGGAGCGATGAGATGGCTGGTGTATTAGGAGCCATCACCCCTGCTGTCCTCTTATACATTTTTGTCTGATGGCGGTGGACCTGATAGTTCTGATATTACTGTAATTTCCTTGTGCCTGAATGAACTGTTGTGTCATTATATTGTCAGCTAGCGAGCCACTCACACACAAAAAAAAGCCTATCAAGGACAAACGCAGCTGTGTCACAAATGGCAGTACGATCTGAAGCTGTTTGTCTTGGGAGGATACATTAAGAGTGATGTTTGCTTACATTTAGCCAGACTAGTGCTTGGCAGTTATATTGCAAATTTCCCCTCCAACAAAAGCTGGCATGGCTTGATCATTTGAGCCAACAAGGACGATGCCATTCCACTTAATTCCCTACATCAATCATCCCCTAGTTGCATGTAGGGCGTGTTGATGATTTGGGGCTAATGTGGCTCAGTATATCCTTTAATCTGTGTCCCATATTAATTTGTCTATTTAGAAATAATTAGCAGATTGCTGTGCCGTTCCAGTTAATGTTCCATGAGAGACTGCAACGACTCTGAAGTGACGATGTTAATCTCCAGACGTCTCTGCTGCAGCATTGTTAAATCTTGCTTGAACTGCATAGGCAGATCATTATTAAATAATATACAGAAATGTTTGCCTCAAAGGTCAACCAAAGCCTAAGAGGTATGGAGATAATTTTGTTCCATTATCAAACAGTCAAAAAAAGTGGTTGAGAGAGAAACTTTCCCCACTTTTGCTTTCAAACTCTAAACTTTTGCTTTCAAACTCTAAACTTTTGC
>JAVQJD010042293.1:0-12254 GCA_036023655.1 Nannoperca australis
ACACCCAGCGCTGCCAAACACGGGTTAATGTGGAACTTACCTTCATGCCTCCAGGCAGTGAAACACAGGATGTTCCAGGATGGATTCACTCCAGATGAAAGCATGTTGGGTGAATACCAGGCTACGAGCAAACCCCCCGTACCCTGCAGGTGTTTGTTCAATGGCGCCATGTCAGGAAACGTGCAAGTCACAGCCGGAGCAATTCAACATGGAAGGCTGGCAGCTTCCTGACAGGTTACGTATTAAACCAGGACTGTCATCTCATCACCTTCATCTGTCCTGGTTTACATTTGGTGTCCTTGAATAAAGTTCAGTTAGATGAACCAACAAAACATGTATGTGTTGAATAGCTGCTCTTCAGGACACCTGGCTTGTTTGTTGAAGAGGTCCAGATAATCCCTGTTTGTCTGCTGACTAAGCCTGACCCACCATCTTGGAGCTTTAATTTAAGTCTCCACTTTGTCCTGGAGTCGCCTTAATCTTCAAGCTCCGTCTGAGAAAGCTTATTTGAGTTAATCTGCTCAAGAGGTCCTGAAAACCTTTTTTCATAGTTAAGGTCTTATCTGCCTTCGTCTGAACAATCCAGGGTATCTGACATGAGTGGTGTTCGTGTTTGGTTCTGTTTGGACGAGGTGACGTCAGGTATCCAACTGTCTGGAAACTAAAATAACAACCCTTACGGCGACACATTCCTCGTCTGCAGACGGGTTCATGTGAAACAAAATAAATCACGAACGTTGCCAACATGGAGCGTAAAAAGATCCAAACACAGTCGTGCTCTCAGTGCAGAACTCGGATCAGTCGTTGCAGGTGCATTGGTTGAAAATGCTCTCCTGCACACACTGAGGAAACCCAAACCGTTGTGTTGTGTTTTGCATTCCACAGCTCAAACCCCCACAAAGCTCTTCTATTATTCCTGACAGTATGTAAGACGACACCGCTCTTTTCTCCCTCTTATTCCTCCTCTGTCCACCTTTCCCCTCCCATCTGCCTGACGGAGCTGAACTCGTTTCAGTAACAGCCCGGAGAGGAGGGGGCTGAAATCAGAGCCGTTCCCTGGGAGGTGGAGGCGATGTATGGCATGTTTGTGCACGAGGAGGTGGAGCAGTGGGAGGAGAGCGGCAGAGGGAAGGAAAGGACTGCACGAAGCAGCGACAGAGGTTGAAGAATTGGGACAAAAGTCTGCCGAGAGAGAAAAGAGTTTACTGTCTCTGAAGAGGAGGAGGAAGGGAGGAGGAAGAGCGCCGGGCTGCAGCTGAACGTGGACTTAACCACATGTTTAGATCCCACGGCCGCAGGGAAGCAAGTATCCAGGTAGGACGACGGGGCAAAGGTGATTGAATGTATTCCAGCACGTCCTCCTCTGCTCTTTGTAGTGCAGATCGCTCGTCTGTTGCTTCATCAAAGCTTTTCTTTTTCCCGTCTCTGAAGCGTCTGCTGACTTTTACGTTAGCCTTTGAGAGGTCGTTACAAGCCGCCTCTACACCTGCCTGCTTCGATGTTCTGTTGGAGGTGGTGGTTTCTGTCCATGCACATATGTTGGTGGAGTTTGTCCAGGTGTTAAAAACTATGGCCGGTGCACGTATCTCACTGTGGACATCTTGAATTGGAGATATCTCTCTGGTAGAATGGGACTTCCACTGACAACAAGCTTTGCTGTTGAGTCTTTAAATGTAGTTAATCACTCCTGCGCACATGCTCAGTACATTTCACATATTATCCACTCCCCAAAATGTGGCTAAACATGCAGCTTCCAAAATACCATCGCAGGAGGTTAGGGGAGAACAAAGTGTACATTTGGTGGAAGTTTCAAACCATGGGATGTTTAAAGAGTTCTTTATCTTTAGTTTTATAAACTGTTCGTTGCCAAATTTCTTTACATATTTGATAAGATGTGTAATTGTACTTCCTGGTGTCCACATACAACAATACTTATATAAAACCTATAAAACATCTTTCTATGAACTACAAACACAACCAGCCCTCTGACATAATGACGCATCATGACAGTGAAACAGTTGACTCTCCTGCTTGGAAGTAGGATTTCATAAGCCTCTTAAAACCCTGCTCAACCCTTTTGACTCTGAATGAATGATCATCTGAGTGGCTTAAGAACACAGTCGTATTACCCAGGATGTGTACACTTTACTCCGTTATGTATGCTGTTATCGAGATGACAATAACACGTCATGGGGCCAAAAATAGGATCTGCAAAACCTCCCAGCAGCAGCGGCGGCGATGTGGAAACCTGCATCCAGTGGGAAATGGGAGATCATTGCATCGTTGTGGATTCCTGCTTGTGTCGGTGGCTCTGCAAGGAAATGAAATGAAAAGGTCGTCCCCGGTCACAAACCCACTAATCCCACCTCAGCTTACTCTGATAAATCACAAAGAAATACACGCGACCTCGCAGAGCGAGCCGGCCGGCCAACAGCACAGCAGATTAAGTCGAGCACGCCTCTGTGACCTGGAGGACCTGAAGGAATTAAATTAAAATCAGAGCAGGAGACTGTACAACACAGCAACTCGTTCCTGTCTCAGCCCAAAGAAACCCACAGCGCGGAGGACAGGAAGCATTCAAAGAGGGCGAGGGCTTGGAATGATTCTTCTCTGGCAGATTAACCTGCGAGGCGGCTTGCTGTGTTCCTCCTCTTTAATGCTGCCTGAACGCAGATGTGCAGTGTGGTAATCTGATTTAAACACGCGAGTTTAGACGAGAAGTTTGACTGATGTGTTGCCTCCGTAGATCCGGATCAGGACCTCCCAAATATATCAAATACTCAAGTATTCGACTACTAACAGAATGTGCAGAAATTGAGCAATTTATTCTTAATATGCTTCAAATAAATGAAGCTACAAGTTACATAAAGCTGGAAACACATGAAATCAAGAGGGGTTTTAGATTAAGAAACACCTGAACAGGTTTATGTTTGCCAGTTCTGAGCTCAGGATCAGGTGTTGTACGTCGTATGATTCAGAGGAATTTACAAGGAATTTTTTATATATATATATATTTAATGTGAAAATTTGTGTTTTGCTGTTTTGGATCTTCATGTGCATCTTTGGTGCAGAAACACTTTCTCCTCAGTGAGTTACAGCTGTTTGTTGAATATCATCTTGGGCATTTTTTCAGTACAGTGTGATTTTATATTTTGGTAAATATCACCTCGTACAGTAAATATCAAAGTGTGTGTGTGTTTGTGTGTGTGTGCGTGTGTGTATATTAAATCAAGTCCTTCAATCAACATAAAAAACCATGTCAACAAAGCTGCAGCAGTGAGTCTCCACAAAGTCTGCATGCGGCAGGATAACAACATGCTAACAGGCTAGCTTGTTAGCAGTCACCCCGACACTGATTAAAGTAAAATAAACGTAGTAAGATTTGAGATTTCCTTCATCTGTGTGAACATAGGAGTTTCCTGGAGGCAGAACGTACCAGTGCCGACCCGAAGCTCCAGAACAACTCGGTACCAAAGAATAGTTTCTGTTTATAAGCACAAAGTAAAGTAATGAAGGATCAGATCTAGATTCTGAAGCACAATGACCCACCTTATCTCTCATGTGCTGCATAACCCACGGCTGAATTTCATTTAGCACCTTCCCTCTGTCGCCTGATCAGTGCTAATTTACTGTTAAATTAGTAGAAATCAGGCGACGCACAGTGAGACTGGAGCTGTTCACCAGGTGGTCAGACGGAAGTACGACTGCTGTTTAGGAAACGTTTAATATTCCTCTGTTATATTATGTAATGTGATGTATATTATACCACCATATTTAAAGAATATTTAGCACTTTGCACCCAAAGCTCTGTTTATGATTTGGTCTTTCTTAAATTGTTCGTATGCACCTTTAGCTTGGTGCTGATGTGGCTGAGTTCGTGTTATATAATGCGTCTCCTCGCTCGCTCTAATGGAGACAGAGTATTTTCCAGAGGGGGGGTGCAGCGCAGATACTCAACAACTGAAGAGAAGGTTTGTTCCTCCTGAAGAGCTGCTGCAGAGCTCTGATGTCGGCCGGGGGGGGGGGAGCACAGTGATGAAGAGGAGGGAAAACAGGGCAGGAAGATGCTGAAAGATGGAGCTGGAGGGCAGAGGACGGACAGCGCGGCAGTTTGAAGATGAGGTGAACGTGTGAGAGCAGCTGGTTTGTGATTCTGCACAGAAACACACGAGGCTCCAGACTCATTGTTTCCCAGCAGCTCTGTAGTTCCTCTCTCTCCCTGATTGAACTAGATTTCCCAGCAGATCACGTTTAATAGCCGTCGATGTCGGCTCAGCAGGTCACAGCTGTGTTTCGGATTCGTGGAGAATATTGAGAATAAAATTAAACTTTAACTACAACATTAACCACAGTCACCAGGTTCTCACGTTCGGGGGGTTCTGGTCTTTAAACTTTGTCAGGACTCTGAGTGAGTCAGCATTGATCTGCATCACTTGATTGATCTGATTGTTTTAGGGTGTGTGCTGTTGGTGAAGTAAGTTTGAGCTAAATGCTAACACTGTCAGTGCTAACATGCTGGTGTTTAGAAGGTACAATGTTCACCCTGAGTTTAGCATGTTAGCATGCTAACATTTTGCAACCGTACAAGGAATGGATTAAACTTTCTGTTCTACTGTAACATACAAGCACTAGCATGCTGGCTAACTAGCTTAGGAATAACTTAGTAGCTAATTGTTACTGTACAACCACCAAGTACCAAGAGTTAGCATATCATTGCTAATAAATATATCATCCTCCTGCATTTAATCCATCCAGTCCTGCTCTGTATTGGATTTGGGGAAAACACACTCTTCTGTTTAAAATATCAACAAATAGGGTTAAATGTAAACCCTCTGCTACTTGTATAAGTCCGTTTGTCTATAATAAGCATCCAGACAGAGCGAAACACATTTTTCTTCTTTCACAAGGATCAGCTGAGCCTCAGCCTTGTACCATGATATCATAAACACAGCCATCATTTGCATATTTAAGACCCTTTTAGAGGTTCTTGTCAGTGTGAGACAGTTTTTAACCTCTTCACCAAGTTAACGTGTGCTTATACAGAACACAAGGCTTGACTGAGATCGCAACAGTACCACTAAGTACTATATCTAAGAGGGATGGGGTCAGTTTAACCCTTAAAATGTGGCAATAAACTGCTGTTCTGTCTGACGGAGTAACAGCCGACATGTTCTCTCTGGAGGAAGGTGAACTGTTTTCAGTCTGTGTGGAACAAACGGCATTAAAACAGAAAAAACTAATATGACGTTCTCCCGCTGGGCGTGAAAACAGCTTAGTTTAAATGATCAGGAGCTGGGAAGGATAATTAGATTACTGCCTATAAAGACTGTGATGGCGGCGGCGTGTCCTTCATGTATGGATGTTTGTTTCCAGCTCATTCATGTTACTTCAGGCGACTTTCGGGCCAAACAGGATCTGCTTTCTGAAGCTTTGTGTCATTCATGACAGCGTGATGTACAGCATCGTGTTTCCTGTCGAGACGACGAGACAAACAAACACATACTTATTTCTTTTCCAGGAAATCTCAAGTATATTCGAACATTGAATAGACATGAGAGGAGGAGAAAGGGCTCTCCAGTTCTTGACTTAATCCGCATTTTCAACAAGCAGTTCAGTTGGTTTCACATTAAAACACTTAGTTCCTCGTTTCCAGTGCAGGAAGTTGTGGATGGTTCCAACAGAACCACTCCATCATGTTTCTTTGGTATACCTATCTGTTGCACACTGACCCAGGACTTGACCCTCTTACACCTTATACTGTCGGCGCCGACAGGACTTTACATGCCTTGTTCTAATTACCGTAATTCCTCGACCGTTTGTGCTATAAAAATAATTACAACAGTTCCTGAAAGTAGAGCGAAGGGTCTTTGCACTCATATAAGGGTTATTACGGTTTATTACAGCTATCGCGAGATACGGCCGGTCAAACACAGGCAAAACTTTATTTTGCTGAGCACATTTTCTGACACATTTACAGCCAAAACAACAAAATATCATCAGGCGGCCTGTTTGAGGCTCCGGTGTTAAAGGGTTAAAGTCTGTTGGTGGTCTTCTGGCACGACAAAGGACTCCTGGATTGCGACGGAGACTCTAAACATCCGTTAATTTAATTGTCAAAGCTCGTCTCCTGGTTGTCGTTAACAGCCACAAAGTGAGAAGAAGGTGCACGAAACACTCGATGTCCTCCATCTGATGTAAACGGTGTGGTGGCTGAGCGGTACAGCTGTGTGCTTATCAAGCAGAAGGTCATGGGTTTGACCCCGGACTCCCCCGATCACCTCCTCATTAGTACGTTTCTTTGGGAATAAAAGCGAATGTAATTATCTGTGTATTTGTTGGCTCTAAAGTAACAAGAAATGAAGAAACCTCGCCTACATTTAAGACCCAGAAAACAGGCCTGAGTTTAGGTTCCTGTAGGCTCGGGTTTCAGGCGTAGCAGGTTATATTGAACAAGCTGGAAACGTGCCGGGACTGTGAGTGTGTGGTCCGGGAGGTCGACACAAAGTGGAGTTGATTACACGTCTCCACTCTTATCTCCGTGCTCCTAATGCAGGAAGCGCCTGCTGATTATTACCTTAATCAGGACTATCTCCTGTGTGATTAGCTTGGTGCTAAAAGGCCCTTCAGTGTGAATGGGGACCCGGCCTCTGGACCACAGCACTGCTTCCAGCTCTTAATTGCATCATCGTACTGTATGTTCCACTTCCACAATTGAGTGGGAGGAGAGAGAGACGCCCTGCAGGCACAAACCCAATGAATCAAGGAAAGCACCGGTTTATCAGAGGGCTTATTGATCTGTGATTGATCTGTGCACGCTTGTTCTGTTCTCCACTTCCAGAGGACCCTGTTGACTTTCTATCACACTTTAACTGAATTCTCAATCAATCAGCAATCAATTAGTGTGTTTCCATCCGCTGTATCCTTGTTGTTGTTGTTGTTGTTGAACGTTGAGTTCATTGGTTGATGGAGATCAACAGCAGGTGTTTAAACAACAACAAAGAGCTCAAACGATGGAGATACGAGCTTTCTGTTAGTTTCCTGCGAGGAAGGTTGCAGCCTCCTCATCACCACCAGTGTGTTTCTGGTGTTTTTTATTTTTTCTTTCCTGCGTTTCCAAAAAACACCAGGTGGATGTAAACGGTGTCCTCTAGCAGCAGAAAACACTCACACACGTTTGGATTTATTTCAGAACCCATGGTGTTTATTGATGAGGTTCTCATCTCACTCTCAGAAGCTTAAAACCCTAAATGTTGACTGGAGGTATCTTAATACACCTTTGTAGCCACAACAGTCCAACACTTTGTCATATCTCAACAACTATGGGATGGATTTCCTTGGAAGGTGGCACAGATATCATGATTTGAGACATTGAACCCTGATGACTTAAACTCAGTCCTGGACTTTTCACCTCCATCGTTTTGCTTTGGTTGTTCTGTGCTTGAATGGAAGTGAATGGTTCTGGGATCAGTGTATATAATAAGTTTCAGAAACAAGCCGATCGTTCTCTGTTATCCTTTCATCTACAGCCGTTAGACGGAGTTATCTGTGACCCTCCAGTGTTGTTCTGAGATGAACCGGCCGTGTCTTTGTGTTGTTACAGCTACAATTAGAAGAAGTAATGTGAAGTGTAAGCGTTTCCTGCAGCTCCTGCAGAATCAACAAAAGCTGCCTATTAAGCGACTCTTTAGTGGCGCTGTCCCTCACTTTTATATCCTCGCTGGGTTTATGAGTGTTGGGAGGCTGCCCCCCCACAGCCCAGCCTGGATCTTATTTACGGACTCTTTTCTCTCCTCTATTGCCTAAAACGTCCTTTAATCTCTTTTCTATTTCCCAGTTTCACTCTCTCCTTTCCTTCTCTCTTGTCTTTCACCATCTTGAGTTTCTCCTCCTCTCCTTTACTTTCTCTCCTCACGTTTCCGTTCACTTCATCCTTTCTCTCTGTTCTTTCCTCCCATCTCAGCACCTGTCATTGCTCTTAACAACGTACAGCGCATACATCAACCTCCCTAATTAACTCATAAATCATCTCGATGTACTTGGAGAGTTTAAACCCCCGGTGGGGGGGGGCATGACACAGCAGATAACACCGTGCTTGCACTACAGTGTGCTCGTAAACTACACATAACGTTTGGTTTTAGAAAGTCTGTAGTTTTGTTTTTGACCCCAGAACAACACTTGACTTTATTATATTCATATTTTATTATATAATATTCACTGATCGTCTGGTTGTGATTGTTAATCCTATGTCCTGGTGTGTGCTGTAGTGAACGACCAGGATGCAGTCCTGCGGGTTAGTTGCCCTTTAGTTAGTCATTGATTGTGACGTGTTTTACATCAAAGTTCACTCTGGACCATGTGAAGCTCCAGAGCTGCTCTAAAAGAAGCCTGACGAGATGTCGTTTTGCCAAAGACAGAAGTTCAATTATTGTTTGACACAAAAAGGTCTCATCTCAGGGTCCACTTGCCACCTGTTCCCGAAGTGTTTTACCTTCTCTGGTCGTCGTCAGTCTTATTGTTGTACGAGGGCTTATTCTGCGAAACGTTTGATGATTACAGATGATGACTGAGAGTCAGGTTGTCACACCAACGTTCAAAAATCACAAAAGAAGAAATCTGTCATCATGTCAACAGCAAGAAGTACAACTTCAGAACACGTGTTCGTATCAGTTACATGAACGTCTTCAAACAGCACACTGAAAGTCACATGCCGGCCTTTTCATGAGACCATGAAAGCATCATGGTAGAGTTGGTCCTGATGGCTGATTACAGCAAAGGTCACAGGGTCATTTCATTCAAAATAGATCTTCTTGATTCTTGATAGCAGCACATTTCACATAAATGTTTCCGTAACATGTTGGTATTTGTTCTGTACGAGTGGAAGTTTGATCCTGTTAGTGGCGTTAAAGGGAGGCCAGGGAGTCACTGAACACCCCAAGGATGAACCAACCCAGACACGGTGGTCCATCAAGTTGGACTCCTAAAGTGAGGATGACTGGAGGACAGCGGAGGAAGAGCCGGGGTTCCGAGTGGTTTCTGTGATTCAGCTGCTGAGCAGAGAAAACGCTGTAAACACTGCTGTGGATCATTATTAACAACATCTACTGCAGAGCTTTGTTCCTGTCTTTAGTCAAGAGCACAGTCTTTCAGTTTGAGAGTCTTTATTGATCAGATTCATGAAAGTGACGTCGTTCTCCTCACTGGCCCTCCGTCAGTGCGCTACACAGCTACTAGCTACTGAAGAACACGGGAAATATGAAGTATTATTAATCGCTGGTATATAAATTAACTGTGCATATAAAAGAGAATGAAGCCGGTTAAAGAGAATCCGCCTGTGTGGGACGCCGTAAGAAATAGGGCAGCGACCATTTCATTGGTTAACACTTCAGCTGGCCTCCTATTGGCTGCATGTTGCACAAAAAGATCCAAGCGTGCAGCAGAAACCCGACAGCAGAAGATCCACAAGAACCAGAAACAGCCTGAGAGCATTAAAAACCTGAGCATGGAATCAATACAGACTGAAAGACCCGGCTCCTAAAGATAAAACAGCTCCATGTCCACGGGCTCTTTAAAGTCAGCAGCTCCGTTATGTTCTGGACTTGGTTTGAGTTGTCTCGTCTCTCCGACCTTCATCCAGTCGGTTTTATTTCATCTCTGAAGGTTGAGTTGGGTTTTCAGCAGAGTTATCTGCTCCACACTCGCTCTTAATATAATAATAAAAGAATATATATCTGGATAAAGCAACACACGAGGTCAGTCAGTGTTGTTCTGACTTCCTCTTCAAACTCTAACATAAATCCTGTGGACGGGATGTGACGTTTCCAAAACTACTCATTTATAATCAGAGAACTCCACAATTATAATCTGGTACCAATTAAAAGTGAACTTCTGCAGCCAGAGTTCAGTTCCACTTAATTAATTCCACTTGGTTGCACCATAATTGTCTTTTGGTCAGCTGAACATACAAAACTGAACTGTGCACGGATATTCAACATTTTATATATACGACGAATAAAGTTTCCATTAAAACATTAAGAATGAAGAAGGTTTTAATGGAGCAGGAACTTTCTCTTAAACTAATTAAGCTCTAAGAAGTCTTTTCTCTATAATAAGAGCCAGTTTACAGAAAACAGGAAGTTACAGAAGACATCATACAAAACCTTTGATTTTGTCAGATTAAATCAAAGATCCTGACACATCACAGTCTTCCTCAGTCTTCAAGAATCAACTTGTAGCCAACATGGAAAGATGAAGATCGTGTGATGTGGTTGAAAACTCCAGAGCAGCTGATAAATGGACGTTCTGGTGTTTCCAAAGGTCAAAAGCAAACATTTCAGACAAAGACTTCATTGGTTGATCAGGAACAAATACGTGAAAGTCAGCAGGACATTCTTAGTATTTGAGTGAATGCATCGTTAATCTTTTTGAGTTTTGACCCTTCTCCACTTGTTTCCTTCTGTAAACTCTTGTGTCTCTGGTTTCCTTCAGACTTCTTCACTCTAATTAAAGAGGGATTAATGTCTCGTTGTAAAACAAAGACGGACCTCCCGCTCTAACCGGGCTCGGCTCACAGCGGGGGGGGGGGGGGCAGGTTTTCCGTGTTTCCAAAGTGACGTGTATTGATTCCCTCGTTCAGTTCAGTTCAGCCTCATTAGACAGAAACCGGCGAGGATCATTTGATCTCGCAGCCTGAAGAGTCTGAACATCATTACGACCTCACCTGTCTTCTGATTAGAAAACACATTTATTAGATTTGATGTTTTTTACACAACCAGAACTCAAATCATCAATCTCTATATTGATCTCTCTGATATTATGTGCCTGTTATTGTTTCGTGTATATTGATTAAAGCTGCATGGATCTGGTTTTGACCACTAGGGGGCAGGAAAAAAAAGTGTGTTTGTCTGTTTGCTTGACTCAGTTCTGCATGTCAGTTCAGATCAGATCAGATCAGTTGACACCTGATGGAAAGAAGGTGTAGCGTTTCCATAGCAACACGTCTCTGTACTTCCATCCCACCTTCTCAGGTGTGCTGGGTCGAATGTGTTGCCTTGTTTAAACTATGAAAGAGGACAGTGATGGTGAGTCGGTGTGTTCGTCTGTCTTCAGAAGAAAGGATGCTGCAGGGACCTGACGAGGGACTGAGCCCCACCTGAACCCCCCCCTGACCCCTGACCCCCGACCCTCAGAGCCGCCATCCCATCATGAACCTGCTGTGCCGCGGGCGCCTGAAGCTGCTGGTGGCGTCTCTCACGGCCGTCGTCCTGCTCACCTGGTTCTACCTGCTGGCTGGAAACCTGGAGAGTGAGTACGAGCATGTTCTCACACACACACACACACACACACACACACACACGTGCATGTGTATATATATATATATATAATGACATGAAGAAAAGGACGTTTCTCCTCCACACTGAGAGTCCTCACTGTGCTGACTCCTAATAGAGGAGTGGAGTTGTGGTTTGGGTCAGATGGAGTCACAGGAATCAGGAAACATCATTAGATGTTTCTCTTCGGTCTGAATGTTGCGTTCAGGAGCTTCTCTTTCTGTTCACTGGGACTTTTCGGGCCTCGGCGGTGCTTTCGTTTGGATCACGACAGCCGAGATCAGCTCCCAGGATATGTTTGCCACAGCGCTGCCATGCACACTCGCGCAGTGCCTGCCTGTCTGTCTGTCTGCCTGCCTGTCTGCCTGTCTGCCTGTCTGCCTGCCTGCCTGCCTGTCTGCCTGCCTGCCTGTCTGTCTGCCTGCAGATCAGATGTTGGTCGCTCCATCTGTCGCCTCAGGTCACGTTTCCTTCGCTCTCGGTCTCGTAGCCTCACAGTTAAACACAATAACAACCCTTTGGACACCGTGCACAGTGGTGACGCGCCCGGACCTTTACTTCCACTCATCACAGTGAAATATTTGAATTATAATAATATATTTCCCTCCACTGCAGCACATTTCTACCTGCACAACAGCTGTTTTCATACTTTTTAAAAACATTTTGCAGACAGTTAGATAACCTTTTTTAAGTTTCGTAGTTTATAACATAAATATACACACAGAGCCTTCCTCCCTTCCTCCCTTCCTCCCTTCCTTCCTTCCTTCCTCGCTGGTCACCTCCTTTCGCCTTCAGATGAGGGTGTGGACATTCCCAGCATGCCTCACTTCAGCTGTGGGCCTGCTGCTGAGAGAGAGAGAGAGAGAGAGAGAGAGAGAGAGAGAGAGAGAGAGAGAGAGAGAGAGAGAGAGAGAGAGAGAGAGAGAT
>JAVQJD010042298.1:0-11782 GCA_036023655.1 Nannoperca australis
TCGGACCCTCCCTTTACACCTCTACACCCTCTATTTTCTACTGTTTATTATTCTTTTTTCAATAACTTTATCGAGCATTGTAACTGTATCAAAAAGCAATTTCCCTTCAGGGATTATTAAAGTATTTCTGATTTTGATTCTGATTCTGATTAAGAAACGTGCACAGAACCAGAGGCAGAAAACACATGAGGTCATTCAAAGTTGCGTAAGACGTCCGAGAGCCTCTCGCAGCAATGAGGTCACCGTAAGCCAGCTCCTAGCACACACTGTTGGGCATCTGATAGCCTTTAAATAGCATCATTTCTGAACAATACGCCATATTACACACACACACACACACACACACACACACACAGAGGGTTTTTTCCCCTCGCCCTCCTCGAGTGTGTGTCCAAACCCATGAGGTAATCTGACAGCTCCAGAATTGGGTTGAGGACATCTGCTTTATGTTATTCTCACTGTTGTGTGCTTCTCTCGCTCTCGTTGATTTAATTCTCAGGCACACAAAACTAAATAAAAAATAAATAAATAAATAAAAACCTTCCCTCAGATCACATGAAATCTGCCAAGACGCAGCTTCGATGGCAGCGTTTGGCGAGTGGAAACCAAATGAAGTGCAACACTGAATAAATCTGTTGTGGCGTTCGAGACGAGGGTTTGGGGAGTTTTGTGACAATTACGCTGCAAGTTCTCGACCGCACAGTTTTCTTAACAAGGACATCTCAGCAATGAACTAATGAAATGTAAAAACAATGATGTGTTAGGCATCACCATGGTGATTCTGCGGAGGTGAAAGCTGGGAAAGTATAAATATAAAACCTGCTTTCCTCCTCTTTGTGTCCGGCGGCTTACACTCATTTTAGAGTGAGAAGCAGTGTGTGTGTGTGTGTGTGGCTCATCAATTAGACAGTAAGCAGGCTGACTGATGGACGGCGTGCCCTCTCAGCTGAGGAGCATCAACAGCTGTGCAGGTGGAGAGAAGAGGGGGAGGTGAGGGGCCTGGACCACAAAACAAGTTCAGCTTCTGAGGGGAGGAAAATTAAAATAGACGTCTTATCTGAGAGAGACGGGGGGATAAAAATCAAACCTCCAAACCTTATATTACCCCAAACCCTGAAGGCACACAGCAGGGCAACACACACACCAGAGGGGCTTCCCATCGCGCCAGGCACGTGTTTGGATCTGATCAGAACACATGTCTCGCGCTGCCTCTGGTCCACACAAGTGTTCCACAGTCGAGTCCTGGAGGCAAAAGACCAAATCCAAAAATTCCCCACGTTGAGTTTCCTCTTTCTCTCCCCTCCTCTGCTGCAAAGAGCAAAACCGTCTGGCTGTAATCAATCCCTCTTTGTGCTCGGGCAATCTGATCGGCCCGCTGTTCCCTCCAAAATGTCCAAGAGGAAGATTCAGATTTTTTGCACCAAGAGCGGCGCAAAAGGACAAGAGGCGGCCAGAAAAGCTTGATTATCCCTCGTCATCGCAGAGCTATGACTAATGTTCCACTGTTGATGTGGACAAATGGTGGGAAGCTGCAGATTTAGGCTGTGAGACGCAGGACTGTGAGTGTTGTGAAGCCAAAGAACTTGTTGTTGTGATGAGAGGGAAATTAAACGGGTTTCATAGACACATTTCATTGTCTTTGATATTAAAGAAACTTCTCCGTCGCCTGCCAGAGGTGTGCGTTTCCTGTAAACACCAACAACACGAGTAAACGCTCCGTCTGCTCCGGTTGAACTCGCAGCACTGCAGTGGAGCTGAAGATATTCTGTGTTGTTATTAGTGAAGCAGCCTGAGAGCCACGCAGTTGCATAATTCAGAAGCAGTTTTTAGCTCCCTGTAAATGTGTGAGTCTGTAACAAACGCATATATGAACACTTGCAGTCCGTCTGATTTGCATCCTGCCACTGCTGCCTGAAGAAAAGATGAGCTGCAGACGGGAGGTGCTGTGGATGTTTGTATATACTGTGTACAAATGTGGATTAAAAACTAAAACGCCTAGGGAAACGGCAGAAGGAGGCAACGCAGATGATATTCCTATAAGGCTGTGGCTTTAGTTTAACAACAACAATACTGGCACAGAGAAGGAGGAGACAAGGGAGGGAAGAGAGGATACAGAGGGAGAAGCAGAGCCATACAGAGAGCAGGGAGAGAGAGTGAATGGTGTGTATTCGTTCCCACCACAGCTCCGATGTAAAAACGTACCAAACACGCCCTGAAGATTGCACAATATTTGTGAAATTGTGAAGTCCCTGCAAAACATTAGGAGTTGTGAGTGAGTGAGTGTAAAAAGTGGGGTGCACGTGTCCCAGCCAATGGTGTGCTGGGCCCAGATGTTCCTCCCCAATCAGCTGCACCCTCCAGAGGGACGAGCCCTGCCTGTGGGGAGAGATGTGGTGGCGAACAGCCCGGCTGCGTGGATAAACACTGTACGTGTGTTTCGATGGAAACGCTGAGATCTGACTGCATTTAATGCTCGTTACGTTGCAGCTTCTGTAGCAGGAAACACGTTTTCACAGCCTACAACCTCTGGAGCGTATGCATGACAGCTACTGAATAATGAATTCTAGAGAAGGAGAATAGACATCTGGCACGGTGGGAGTCCAAGGAGACGCCTGCAAGTGTCCAGCAGCCAAAAAAAGCTAAAGATCTTCAGTTTACCATCA
This sequence comes from Nannoperca australis, assembly GCA_036023655.1. Lineage (NCBI taxonomy): Eukaryota > Metazoa > Chordata > Actinopteri > Centrarchiformes > Percichthyidae > Nannoperca > Nannoperca australis. The sequence continues at coordinate 2,664 of JAVQJD010042298.1, forward strand.
TAGACAGAAAATATCCACAGTTCAGAAGCTGAAACGTTGCAGAATCATTTTATGTTGATTGTCTAATCTCCTATTTAGTCATTACAGCTCTATTTTATATTTAGCCATTAAATTTAATGCAAAAGTTAATAAAAAAGAAGATTTAAGAAGGCAGCATCCATTACAGTGTGTGTGTTATTGTGTGCTTTAATAGTTTGAGTATTTTTGGTGTGTAAAAGAGTCAGTGCTATTCAGATACAGCACATATTTGATATATAAATTGTATTTTCAGGGTGCCTTCCTAACGTTGTTCAGTGTGTCTGACACAGGTACAGGTTCCTCCCTCTAATCACTAAAACACCTTAAATGTTAACTCCCGTCACGCTGGCATCTCTGGTATGAAGTGCGTGCGTGACGAGCTGTTTATCTTTCCCTGTCCGTGATTAACAGCAGCATCGCTATGGAGATCCGTTTAAAATATGTGGTATACATTAAAAACTTTGTGCCAACATGTTTCAGGGGGCACTGAGGCAAGGTTTTCTAAATCTTTACTGGCTGGAACAAGTGTGAAAGACACTTTAAGCTTCAGGCAGCATCGAGTCGCTGGCAGGAAACTTAATGAAAGCAAACTGTCTGCACTCTGTTTACTGCAAGAAGATCAGATGCCTTCATACAGGAGGGACCTCTGCAGCAGCTTCACGTGAAAATATGCAGCAACACTATGACCGTCGCAGTGGAAGAGCTTGTCTGTGCTTGCTGTCTGTTGGGCCGTGAGGAGGGGGAAGTCCTGCTCGTCCTGCCCCGTCACGTTAGCCTATCAGAGCATGCAGGTAGACACGCAGCACAGGAACACTTCCTCTCCAGCTCTGCACATCAAACAGGCGCCAAGACTGCACGCTATTGTCTGACTGTGCGACACAAGAGATGAACAGCCAGGTGGGATCATGCATGTTGCTGCTGCTGTTGGCCCAAACCCTGTTTTGATGCCATTTATGGTCTGCGAGCTGGATTCAAACTGTCTTCTCTCACGCGAGGGATTTCCAGGAAACTATTCTTGTATGTAATTCGATCGTTTCTAATTATTAACAGCCTCACTGTTCACTGTCTGTACCCTCCAATGCACACGTAACGTTTCCTACCGCCACTGCTTTGTTTCAAAAGGCTTTTATTGTGAAGCAGCCACAGGAAACACTTTCACTGACAACCAGGACTAAAACTTTAATCTGCAGGAAAAACACACAAAAAATAACTTCGTTAACCATCGTTTGTTGCTGCAACCTGCAACAGGATTCATGCGAGTGTGTGGCAACTTCTTAGCACTGAGCGGGTTTGTGTGCATCATTAGTATTGATCTGCACAGGCCTTCCAGAACATAATGGAGACCACAGCCTCTGCTCTGATTCAAAGAGAGTCCCACAAGATGTTTGCAGCATTAAAATGGTAATTGTATGCTGATTGTTTGTGGATTCAGTCTCTCAGGTGCTGCAGGAAAAGAATGGGTGGGTATAACAATGACATTTACTTTACGCACGTCAGCTAAATGTTTAAGGCGACAGTGCACCTGCAGAAACCCTGTCCTGGTCCCTCTCCTGTGGGGACACTGAGAACAAACAGAGATGTAAGCAGATCAATAGCCGAAAGATCTGCGAGAGCACTAACCACGCGTCAGTCGAGACGTAACGGACATTGATAACTGCAAACACTCGCAAGGGGCGGAGAAATATGGATAAAGAGGGAGGCGAGGGCTGCAAATCACCACCTGACCATTCATTACATCTGCCTCTACGCCCGGGAGTCTGCAGGAGGAGCGGGCCGGCCCCCCGATGAAGCTCTGCTTGGGGAGGTTGATCATCATTATCAGTGAGACACGGCAAGACAAGGCGTCCCATCTGCTTCCTGCGGAGCAGCAACCGAGGCCACATCGACCTGTTGTGGTCCTGCAAGAACCTTCTGTGCCCGACGCTGTTTTTACAGCAGGAGTGCGACTGCAAAGCACATTTTTGTGACGAAGCAGCGCTCCACAACGTGTACATAGCTGTTAGCTCCCACCGGCAGCAGGGAGTAGCAGAGCAAAGGTTGCACTTGTAGTAGCTGCTGCATCGATCACACGTCAGCTTGAGGCTTCAGATCAACTTCAGCAGATCATCAGAGGTTCTCCCTAAACACTTGAGGCTTTTCTTTCGAAACAGCCTCGACTGTTTTTGTGCGATGAGGGATTTCAGAGAGCTAGCATGCATGTCAACAACATGCTGGGAAAGAAAAACAAATGACACCACAAACAGTGCAGATTATGGCACCTTTTTGAAGTATTCAAGAGAATTTCAGATGAGTTAAAGAGATGAACATCCTCGTTGTGGTCTGTGTGGAGCGGCGAGGACACTGTACGCTTCCTCACATTAACAGAAAAACAGAAACGCTGCATTTCCGTGTTTATTACAAGATTAAATCAGTGCTCTTGAAGTTGCGTCATCCCGCTGCACGCTGTTGTTCTGCAGTGGTCCAATGGCAGCAGCAGGTTATTCAGCTCACAGCAGAGGTGGATGGAAACTTTTTCAAATTTTTTATTTGAATGGAAACTTTTCAAGAATTAAAGCCAGGACTGAAACTGGTTTGTCAGCGTCCTTGGCTAAGAAAATGTATAGAGTGGAGGTGGCTGCCGCTCAGCTCCATCTTGATAGAGGCCTCTCTCTGTCGCACTCTCTGAAAGCCAGGCGTGTTCCCCTCACTGTCCAGATTCTTATCTTCGTAATTGCCTTCCAGTCAGGGAGGAGCACTAGAGGAGTTGGCAACAGCGCTGCCTGCCACCCACCCACTCCGGGACAGGAGACATGCTTCACTGGAGACTCTGGGGTGTTGGGGGGGGGGTCCAAGAGAGACGTGTTTGCCGCTTTGTCAGCTTGACCTGCATTCAGGATCCCAATGTTGCCTCTCAGGGGATGTTTTAAGTGATCAGGGTGCCGCAGGTTTATTGACATGTGTCACAAGTCCAGGTCGTATCGCTCCACAACACGGGAGCTCGAACCAAAAGTGCCTCCACAGCGGTGTGTGGGATTAGTGTCTAGACAGGTCCACAATGTCATTTCACAACAGGACTTTAGACAATTATGAGTTCTTATCATCCATCAACATCACATCTTGTTTAAATATCTTGTTTTGTCTGACAAACAGTCCAAAACTAAATATTGAGCTCCCTGTTATAGACTAAGTGAACCAGTAATCACTAATCAGAAGTGGCTCAACGTGTTTTACAGAAATAAATACGGGTGTAACGGCTTTAAGAACACTTTATCATGGTTCAACTAGCTTTATATATCTATCTATAGCAAAGCATGTTGAGGTTCCAAAGGGAAAGTAACACAAACTAAATGAGGAAACTGGACAGACACGGTGAAAGGATGTGGTTTTACTGAGTCATGGTGACGCGGATTTTCTTGATAAAGATCAGTCACTTCCATATAATGCTCATGTCCATTAATTAGGCCAACTTACTGCTATTCAACTGGAGGTCTTAAGAGAGAACAAAGCAGTAAAGGCAGCGCAGCAGCTGTCGTTAGGATTAGATCCCTTCAGATGTGACTTTGTACAAGTCCATCAGCCTAATCCAAGTCCACACTTATTGCTCCGGACTCCACATTCCTACTGTTTAGTGCTGCGCAAACAACTGAGAGCAAGTCCCAGGGTCCCAGAAAACCCAGCGCCTCGCGCTCTCAACCGGCCTGAATTCATCATCTGAGAGCTGGCAGCAAAATCAATGAAAACTAATAAAAGGGTCGTGCAGCGTGAACGCAGCCCTCATTTGAATTATGTCCAAGGATGCGGTCTGGTCCTATAAAGTGCCTGGTGTGCAGAGTTTAGTTGGTTGCATGACTCGGGAATGTTATTTACCACGGGAATATCTGAAATGAAACGAGGGTCACGGAAAACAGCCGCAATCAGCTTATCCTCGATTCTTTAATTGTCTCAGCTACTACATGTTTACTGTGCACTTTTACACCCTGAACAAAGAGGGAAGAAGGAACTGCATGAAACTCAGCCAAGCCCGTACATGAGTCACCGTTCATGCGAAATAATAACTTCCTGAAGCCAACGGATTCTCAGAGGACACATCCAGAGTGAAGACAGATCTCTTCACCAGCTCAGCACGACGTGCACACACTCACTGCAGGCTGTTCAGGAGCACAAACACGTACCTGCCACGTTGACCTTTTCAGCGTTGGTGGCGCTGGGTGTGGCGAGGCTGGTGCCGTTGGTCAGGTTGCCTCCCGTGCCGTTGTAGATGTTTTCCACCTTGGACTCCAGCTTGCCCAGCCTCAGCATGATGTTGTCCAGCAGCACCGCGAGGGTCTTCTTCAGGTCTGCAGGAGAGAGCGTGAATCAGAGTTGTGGAGGACAAACCAGATGTGTGACCCTAAAGTGCCCTTTCAACATGAGGATTCCCTGGAAACATCTTAAACTTCAACTGAGTGAAGGTATGCGGCCGATATCACGTGGGGGCGTATACCTGTCGGTTTATCCCCGTGTGCCAACTTCAAAGGGCCCTTTGAGTGTATGACAGTTGGTCCTTTGTGCAGGAAGCTTAATAAATACTCGAAAGACTTTGTTGTTTCAGAGACTTCATTTTCCAGATTTCTTTGTGAAATGTTTCTTTTATTTCTCCACCAAAAACCTCATGTGTTTTTATGCTAGCTCGCTAGCTGATAAATAGCTGCTTCAAGCCTGGACTAGCGTGTGCACTGCTACTTTTAAAGGCTCATTTAATAGATTTCTATCTGTATGCAGTCATTATTTGAATGTAAAACTGCAGCCGGGGCGTGTTTGCGAGTTATTTTGCTGTTTAATATTAGTTAATCTTTCTTACCATGAGCATTTATGTGCATCAAAATGTCACCGTGTTAAGGCTCGGCCTAATTTACTGCAGGATTTGTCTGATCCTGTAACCTGCAGCGACTGACATTTCCAGAGCGACGGTGGCTGCTGCACGCAGCGCAACCACCAATACTACGTTATTTGTGTATTTACATCCTCTAAGCGTCGGCTCATATATGTACAGAAGCGATGCAGAGCTGCTGCTCGTCTGTCACATACCGTGATGCATCCGACACGCCAGTTTTCATCACGTCAGGGAGATTGGCATGGGCGCAACGAGGCCTGGCAGAGCACACCGGCCCGATTTCGAGTGAAGACCGAGCGCCAGAGCATTTGTCTGATTTGGACGACGAGCCGTGTGCCGCGGACGAGCAGCACACTGAGACCAGGGAGGAACCGAACGGAAAGCTTTGGAGCTGCGGCCGTGCCAAGCTACCGGGCTGAACATAATTAGAGAAGAAGGGGGGAGCACGGAGTTAATGCGCTCCTCTTTTCACCTCTGGCACAAAGGCCTGTGCCCTCACCTCAGGCTGTACATCAGAGACGTTCACCGGGCCACTTCAACCGCTCAGCTAACGTCAACCTGCTTCACCATATCACAGATATGTAGACTTCTTGCTTGTGTAATTGTAGTTATGCCTCAGTGGAGTTTGGGCTCCTTGTAGGTACAGATCTTACTGCACCGATGACAGTAATGTGCGGTTACGACGGCTGAGAGTCTGGATTCAACAGTAGTCTGGAACAAAGAGTGGAAGAACAATAAACTGAAGGTTTTACAATAATTAACTGGGAGACTTTTGAGTCAGAAAGCTGTTTAGAAGAGCCTCCACAGCGCTGTGAATAATGCCTCCACTTGTCCACTAGTATTAACAAAAACCGACCGTGGAGGTCCTCACACGTCCAAAACCCACATGTGTTCATTTAAAAACACAGTCGGGCCTGATTGAAACTCATCCTCAACGGTAACAGAGAAAACCAGCATGACCCGCATCAGTTAGAAACCGTGGAGCCGTAAACAGGAAGCGGCAGCATGATCTGTGGCATCTGTCACACAGGTTTGCTTTAGTAAAAGCTGGGGAAGAGTTAAGCAGGCGAATTAAAGATATTAATCAGCCGCACATCTGCTTCTTAACAGGTTCATGGTTTAAAAACAGGTGTGTTTCTTACAAGTCAGCCCGGCCAATAAAGACTTGCTCCAGCCTTTCAGGAGACGACTATATTAAATTCAAATGTATTAAGATTTATGGGTCATTTACGGGCAGCAGGAGGAGGAAACCGTGTTTTCCCCGTAAACTCATTACAAATGTTATCAGGGCGAATCATCGACCAAGTGAGTGAACACAGGAAGCCCAAGGCATCCTGCTGCCCCCCCCCCCGTCTAATCAAGGACACCAAATGGATTTTGATGCGATATTGGACGGAGGTCAGCGGACTGTGCTGCCGCGTGAGAATCAATCCATCGTATCAGAGAAGGAAACAACCGGGACAAACTGCGGGTGGTGTTACAGGAAGAATCTACGGCCTGGGCCCCAAACGAACCCCACGATTTAATCATTAATGAACTCCCACGTAAACGTAAGACATCGCTTCTCTTCTCGGAGAAAAAGAAAGACAGAAATGTGTGTGTCCATCTTGAGTTAGTAATACAGCGCATACCGCCGGATGTTTGGGGTTTGAGGTAAATGGAAAGTGCAGGTCTGGTACTTTACATGGTGGTTTTGCATCTTCCACATGTTTGCATGTATCTTTAAATAAATAAAAAGAGTAAACCAGTAAACTGAAGCTTTAACAGCTTGAGCAGGCACTGCAATCTCCTGGAGCTTTACTGTATCCTGTTGTTTCTCTGGGCATTAGAGAACAATCAATTCCAATCTCCAGTTTCTAATGAAGCCTCCCATCAAGCCATACAGGTCTATTAATGGCACCAATAGCTTATTGATGGCTCCTCTGGACCTGTGCTATTACACTGTACTGCTCAGATGCAGCTGCATCAGCTCAAGAGGCAGACAAGTGGAACCATTCGATCCAGTTTAAAGAGAAGGATCGTAACTCTGTTAGGGAGCCCTGATGCTATGAAAACAGAAGACGTTGTGGCTTCATACATTCATTCTGCTGTGCTAGTAGCTTCTTCCAGCTATGTTACTTCTTACTATTGTTTAGTGAAAGGTGACACTTTTGGCTTGAATGTGCTCCAAGAAGCAAACGACACGTTACAGTAGAATAAAAGAGGGGAGGGAAAGCAGGTCACAGGTGTGAAGAAGCAATGAAGATAATCCCCGTCAGGAGGAGGCTGGTTCTGCTGAGGCCTCACAGTATACAACCGCAGGAGGCGTAATCCCTTCTCTTAATCCTATATTTGTTTACATTTTGGCAAAGGTATGTAGAATGAGCTGTTAGCATTAGCTTGAAGAGTTAGGGAGCTGGCTACTCACCGTAAGCTGTCATGGTACCCACATACGGCCCATCCATGACGCTTTGGTTCTCCTCAGCCAGGGCCTTGATGTAGCGCTTGCTGAGGTCCAGGATCTGCTGCCGGAGCACGGCGCTGTTCTCGTGGCTGGCCCGCTGCTGGATGGTGAAGTGCAGCAGCATCATGCCCCAGATGAACCCAAAGCTGACCAGGAAGAAGCCCAGCTTCTGGGACGACAGCTTCCACAGGAAGGGTGTAGCCATGCTGACCTGGCGGGGAGGTGTTGGGGCGGCTGCGAGTCTGGTTTGGCCCGAGGAGGGAAGGTGCAGAGGTCGGAGGGGGGAGGGGGGGAGATCAGGAGGACAGGTGGGGCATTGCAGAGTCAGTAACTGCGGGGGGGTGTGGAGGGTGGTGTACGGCTCGTTTGCCTCACCAGCGTGACTTCCTTCTCTGACCCATCTCGCTCGCTCAGTAGCATCTGAGAGGACGGAGCCCGACCTGTCGCATCCTGCTGCAGAGAAGAAGAGAGCGGTTAGCTGCTGGTTCTGCTGACCCCCTCTCCAAACCTGAAAAACACCCTCACAAGCACTGTTTACGGTTCAAGTTCTGTCAAATTGATCAGTCAATGAGTTGTTCCAGCACTAAACTGAAGTAAATAATCCGCCTAAACGCAGTTAAACACTTAAATCAAGCAGAAACCTGGAAAGCCTTCATGCTGCTTATCGGGTAACGCTTCACTGAGGTGGAGTTCAACACTGGAGGTGATAGAAACATCTCTGCAGCAGGCTGTTGATGTTCATGTGAGACACTGGTGGTCTGAACAATAATACTCCTGAAGGCTACAAACAAGGTCTTTGAAAGCTGCTGTGACTCTTGAGACGGAGGTTTTACAGACAGAACAGAGATCTTTATGATCGATGGCTTCATAGTTCCCTCAAAGTCCAAACATTTGGATGGCCGACAATTTATCCTGTCATCCGACGAGAGAGAGCACATACTGAATTTTAAACGCATGCCTTTTCTGTCATCACATTTTCTTTGCCAGATGTTGCAAGACGTGTGTGTAGAAGTAATAAAGGTCAAATGATTACTTATTTACTCCCACTGAAGGAAAAGAAAACCTTGTAGGCGGCAAAAGGTCAAGTTTTACTCAACGTGTTGTTCACAGCAAAAACTAAACACCTTAATTATTGATTAACCTGTCAGTCATTTAGTCTTCAAAATGTCAGAAAATAGTGGAAACCGGTCCTAAATAATGTCAAAGAAAGTACATTTTTAAATCTATAAAAACAGGGAAACGCTGACCTGATCTGAACACGGACCCACACGGATACGTGAACTCGGCTTTGGTGTGAAAATGTTTTACACTGAGTCACTCAGAAACCCACAAGCTCGTCTTTATTTCCTGTCCCTTCAACTCCTGCTCCCACGTCTCACGTCTCACTTTCCAGTGTCTCATCTTCAACTACTAAGTTTGCTGTAAACATATTCAGTTTGTAGCAACAGAAAACTACAACTTCCTACATCATCAGTCCAAAGGCAATAAGGCTTTTCACATTAGACAGGATATAAATATAAACCTGTAATATTCCAACCTATTTAACGTAACCTTTAAACTGTAATATGCTTCTTTATATAACCCATCAAACTTCTGCACATGATGTAAAACTAAAGTAGTCTCTGCAGCACTTAACGGACCACCTGGAGGCACGCACGGCTAAATAAAACCTCTGGCTTTGGGCGGTACGCGACGACAACAACAAAATCAAGTCTTTCCAGCATGTGATGGAGCCTCAAGAAAAGTATGTTTGATTCAACCGCTGTGGCTGGAGGGGGTGGGGGGGGGGGGGTTGTGCGCCTCTAT
>JAVQJD010042303.1:0-35293 GCA_036023655.1 Nannoperca australis
CCCCCCCCCCCCCCCCCCCCCCCCCCCCCCCCCCCCCCCCCCCCCCCCCCCCCCCCCCCCCCCCCCCCCCCCCCCCAGCAGAATGGTCAGAAGAGACTGAAACAGGGTCTGTTATTGGTTTGCGTGCGAGTTGTACCTGGATGCCCTGCAGAGACAGGACCATGCCCACATTGCCGCTCATGCGGTAGACCTGGATGGCCAGCTCGACCTCCATGTGGACCAGGCAGGCTTTGCCCAACTCTGCCCAGTCTGTGTTACTACCTGCAGACTTACACAGGTGGCAGGCTTCATGGAACCTGGACACGAATATAAAAAAATGGAAGCTCTCTACATGAAGAATATGCATCATCTAGCTGTTCCATATCTATCATATTAAGTAACAATTCAAAATGTTACTACAGTATGGCTGACCTCTTGAGCATCAGAGCCTGGGCGAGCTGCTTGCTGAGCTCCGGCGGCGACTCTGACGGTGTGCCGGAGGATCGCTTGAGGAAGGAGTGTGTGCTCAGAGCCACTTCACTGGTCTTGCCGCTTGTTGTCTGACATGTCAGCGCCCCATTGTAAAAGAGCAGAGGCTTCTGGGAGAAGAGGAGTGCGGTGCTCCCCACCAACACCACCTGGGGGCCTGGGCAGTGAGAGAGGAGAAAATAAATAAATAACGTTATCTCTCGCCTACATTTACATCACAGGGTTATGATAACAGGAGTATTTTAGGGGCATTAGAGCCCAAAATGCATTCTGTACTGTTACATGATTGTCTTGTGTTGATTAACATATTCAAATATGTGCTGTTGCACTCCTCAATAGGACAGTGAGAGAAAAAAGACCAGTATTCTCTGTCTAATATGTTAGAGGTAAATATCAGAGGTGTGTGTGTGTGTGTGTGTGTGTGTGTGTGTGTGTGTGTGTGTGTGTGTGGCATCAACCTACCAATTATGGTGGTTTTATGCAGGGCGTAGGTATAGACCTTGTCATCATCATAAGCTACAAACACTCCTCGGTCAGTATGCCAGTTGTCCCACAACACTCCCGTGATGGTAGGAGAGAAGTTGGGGAGCTCAAAGCAGGAGTCTGTTGCCTGGATTGGAGAGACACACGTACTTCTGTTATTTGAAATTGGTGCCATATAAATAAACTTTATTAATACCATTATTATATAAAAGAAGCTCAACCCACTAAATTAGTCTAATTCACTCTAAATAACAGCGCCACAAACGTGCTACAAATGTATATGAAGGAGGGTAGGTAAGGGAGAAAATTGGACATTAAAAGTTTCTGCATCATTTGCTTGTATTTTGAGCTCGTTTCTTATACTTTATATCTTCTGAAATATGAATGCATCATGTCTTACCGTGCTATTTGAGCACTGGATATTTAATGGTTTTATGAAAATGCAAAGAACCTCTAAGTACACCGTGTGTATGTGTACCGCATGTTTAGCTGTATGCATGCATGTGTCAAGTAACCATATGTACTGACAGTCGCGGGGGAGAGCAGGAAGCCGCCGTTCTTGTCGTCGATGAAAACCAGCCGCGTGCCATTTAGGTCGGGGAACACTTTCCTCACACCGACCGAGTGGCTGTAGCTGCTCAGAGTCTCCCAGTCCTCCACCAAGACACACACCACATTACCTGACTGAGAGAGAGAGAGAGAGAGAGAGAGAGATGAGAATATCCATTAGAGAAAGAAAGGAAGGGATAGAGGGAAAAGGGGGGAGAGAAAAGAGAACACATGGAAGACAACAAAAGGATTGAAGAGGAAGACTGAGTATAGGGAGAGCAGTGAAGAGAGTTAGAGGCAATGGATCAGCAGGAGAAAGAGAGTCTCCACAAAGACGTTGCGCACAATTAATCAATAAAAATGTAACATAAGACATCCAAACATAATATAAAACGCAATTTTAGTTTGACAACTTTCATGTTTTCAGTACGTCCATCTTGGGTTTGAAGAAACTTATATTGGATCCCTAATCAGAATCAGAAGTTATAACTATCAGTTGCCAGAGTGAGGCTTCCATTCAGTGCTTCACTGTAAACTAGCTTAAGGAGAAACGTACATTCACAAAGCTACCGAAAGGTCTCGTGGAAACACGCGACTTAAACTAAAAAGCGTTGTCCCATTATGTCGAGGGTGCGCCACGCCTTACATCAGTGCCGTAATAGAGGAAGTCAGCAGTGAGGGCGTGGCAAAGGATCCGACCTTTTCTGTCATCGTCTGGAAACAACTTCATCTGCTTCTTCTCCTCCTGGTCTTTGCCTTCAATCTAAACACATACAGATGCACAAAAGAAGAATTGTTGAAGCCTGTTCAATAATCGTCCATTGGTCAATAAAAAGAGGAACAAGGCAGCAGCACCGACACATTGATGACTCACCATGTGAAGCTGAACTTTTCCCTCAAACAGCGCTGCTGCGTAGTCAGAGTTAAGGCACATGCTCGCTATCGTCCCCAAATACTCAATATCCTTCAGCTTGTTAAAACCTGAAGGACAAACAAAGCAGTTCAGTGACACTTATTCATCCACTCATACATGATTACACAACTAACAACACACCACATCACATGGTTAACACATCACATCACATCACACCACACACACACCAGGTTCTTGGTCTACCAAGGCGTAGAACCAGGCTCTGTTGTTCATTCCCACAGCCACGTGGTACGGTCCCATCGCAATGAAAGTAGGCTCTACTTCCACTTTTATGGCCACAGGATTCTCCTGAAAAACACAAAGCATGAAAGAGGGACTGGAGGGCACTTTGAATCTACTCAGCAGTGTTTACCCCCACGGCCACACTGCTGGTTCGGTCCTACATACTGTATCTCCCCATTTTAATTACTCTCATTTCTTATCATCATGTCCTCCCATCAGCCTTTATCCTGACTCACTCATTTCTTGCCCAAACACAACTGTCTTAGATGATTATTTCTGGGTCATGTGAATATCGCTGCGAGTACCCCTACTTTTGTCTTCTGGAACTTTGGTAATGATTTTTCATTTTTTACTTTTGGCAAAGAGATTATGATTATAAAAGTTAAGCCATGGGACAAGGAATAACTGACTCCGGGTCACTATGTGGCCATTTATAATGCACTTAGCTTTTCTTCTTCTTCTTAAGTAGTACCTGTTTATATGCAGCGCTTACCATTTCTGCCAACAGTGGTTGTCCTTTACACATACATAATGCAGAATTAGTTTTGTTAGGTTGAGAACAATACTCTTTCTATTGCAGTGTGTGTGTGTGTGTGTGTGTCCTCACCCCCTCCACCTGGTTGGACACAGTGACCTCCAGCAGGGAGGTGAGGTAGGCCAGCCGGGTACCAAAGCTATCACCCAGGATGGGCAGCTTGGTCAGGAAGACGTGGAGCGTCCCTTTCTGTGTGGAAACTGCCAACAGCTGGCCGTCATCTGTCCAGCACAGCTGATCCAGACCTGGAGGAGCAGAGTGAGAAATGGGTGGTGCAGTGAAGATCGCACTTTGACAGCATTAGTTGAACAGAGGGCTGTCTCACCTTTAGTCTCATCATCCAGCTGAACTACATTGCGGATATCTTTGAGACGAGACAGCTCGTGGATCTTTACACTGCGATAAGAAAAACGGGACTTTAGTTTTTTTTTCTTTGACAAAAACAAAAACAGAATGGCTGTTGCCGTTTCTTTTAAAAGTTGGTGTGTACCAGTTGTCACCACAGGAGGCAGCCTTGTTTAATGCAGGCGAGATGGCCACAGAGTTGAGACTATTGTTGTGGTTGCGAGCCTGATAGAGCTCCTGCCCAATCTCCCTGATGTGAGTGGAAATAACCACAAAGTACCCATGGGAGAAGCCAATCAGTATATACCCATCACCGTACCTTGAAGAGACACACAGAGGAGGAGAACCAGCTTAAGTACAAATATCTCAATGACATGAGTCCGTGCCAGTGTCTGGTGTGTGATCATGTGCAGTACCAGCGGTAGGACACAATGTTTCCATAGTGATGCTGGAAGGTCAATTCAATCCGGTTGTCCGGGTCGTTGACATTGAAAAGCATCAGTATCTTCTTGTCCACAGACACACTCACCTGATGGATTCATATGTGCAGGAAGAAACATAAACATATGTGATGAATGAAAGTACATATTCAACTCAAGGCACTAACATGTTAACATGGTGTGATAAAGATTCAATGTAAAAATGATATATTGTGTGCATAAGAAGCATGTGGATAAATTAAAGTTAGTGGAAAAACTGCAGAAAGAACACCAACTTACAGTGTTCTCTCCTAGAGCGGACCTTTCATCCGTCTTCATCACCGAAAAGCACATCTCAGCAGGTTCACCGCGAAGCGTCGTCTGGAAAAAGAAGGAAAAGATGTTTTTTTCTTTTCTTATTTTACTCCTCTACTTGCAAGGGACTGCAATGTTATGACCGCATGACCACTGGAGGATTACTTGCAGTGCGCCCGGCTGCTCGTAATATGAGTGACCTGGACAATGTGGCTGTTGCCCATTTACATTTCCAAGATGACACTAACATATTTGTGCCGCTTGTGTGTTAATGCACTCGTGTGTATGTTTGGCTACCTGTCTGACAGTGTCCCCCTCATGATTGCTGATGCTCAGAGTGTTGTCATCACTTCCCAGAGCCAGCAGATTCTGAGTACTCCAGCACCCACAGGTGATCTTCTTGGTGTGCTTACCTATCATTTGTTGAGACAGAGAGAAAGAGGCAATCAGTATAACAGAAGTGGCAGAAGACTAATAAAATTATAAACAAGTATCTGTGCAGTTGTATTGTATGTGTACTACCCAGGACAGGGATCTTGCGGGAGGTCTGCTGATTGTAAATCAACAGGTTTCCTTTGACTGTCCCAACTGCCAACAGTGGGCCCGTCTTCGACCACAGGATGAAGGACATCGGATCTCTGTTGAAACCAACAACAAGAAGAAACAAACCCAGAGTAATAGAAGTTATTACCAATAATTTCATAGATACTCTCCTCTAAAATTTAAATTTATCTAAAAAAAACAAACTAAAAACTAAAAATGTACATAATGCTAACTTCTCCCTCTGTGATGCACGCTTGTCATACCTCATGCCGCTTTCTATCTGGGACGTTTTATTGACGCTGGCATCCCAGAGGAAGATGGAGCTGGATTTTGCAGCTATCACTGCTAAAATGTCCCCATCTTTATCCCAGTCCATTCCCACACAGCGCCTGGGGGGAGCAGGGGGAAGAAGAGAAAGGCAAACTAACTTAAAAGACTTGTGCATGATAAACCTTAGCCAAAAATGATGTTCTTATACCAACCCCGTAAGGTTAAGTTCAGTCCACTTGTGTCCATGTCGATCAAATATTTTCACTGAGTTGTCCTGTCTGTATGATTAGAAATAACGTGCGCATTTTAGATAATGCACTGATGTAAATCTTGATTATTACACCGTTTTCTTTGGGCTACATTTCCAACAGTTTACTCACCCTGCAACAGCGATATAATTACCAAGTGTTTTCTGCCACTTATACAGTAGGTTAGAATCCGCCCAAGCTTTGTCGTTGAGGATGAAAACGCTCTGTGGACACAACGATTACTTTTTAAGTACTTTTATTTGGAAAAAGACATACAAACACGTGAAATTTAAGTGACATTCATAGTTTTCTACAGAGGAATATTTATAACATAAATTCCAAACTGATGTTTTGGAAGGTCACTCCACCAATTTCACATGTCAAAGTAAATTTAGTAGTTATGAGGAGTACAACCCGGCAGGCGACAGCAGTTGTTTATCATCTTCTGTGGCTCTGGAGGAGCTTTTTTGAGTCTGAGAAAATGACAGGGATTATCTAATTCAAAATCTAATTCTAAATCATGTTTCATTAAAGGGAAGTTGAGGATCCAGTGGAAATGTTTTATCTTGCATCCACTTTGATAGTTCTTTTTAAAATCCTGTCTTGTTAGTTCCCCAACTTTATGGAGTGTAGCATTAAACTGAACACTAAAAGTGTCCCTTTAACATACAATAGGTCTGGCAACCCTTTTGTGTCCAAATGTTTTCCCACTTTCTTAGATGCCTATTCAGATGTCACAGACATAAAGGCATTACACAGGCAAGCTCTTTAATTAAATGATACTACAATTATAAAAAACAATAGAAATATCAAACAGTTCACTGTGTGTATAAACCGTTTGCAGATAGTGATAGAAAAATATATAATATAACGTAATAATATGTTACCAATATAATATGCAACAGGTTAACAATAAAATGTATCTAGATCTAAAAGCTGTTTCCAATATAATACAGAGTGACACACATTGGATTCTTCACTTAGTCTTAAACTATGACCTTACTGGTCAAAATAAAAAATCTTAGCTGTTTAAAACGCCACACGGTCCGACAGCTGCCACATTATCTTAGTAGCAGAAAAGAAATGTAGGCAACTACTTTGACAAAGTGAGTTATGATTATTTTGGCCATTAGCTAACGTTAGCCAAACAGTATATTTTCTTGTTGTCTTGCATAAAATGCATGGTCTTACCCTGACACCTCACCTAAGTTGGGGAAAGTGTCCGATAATACACCTAAAATGCAAGTCATTAGTTCACTTTAGTTTACGCTATAGCCAACGAGACAGTCGGTTTAACTAACGTTAGCCAATGTCAAACGTTAACATCATTAGCTTGGTTTCCACAGGTTGCCTAATTAACGATACCCTTAGCAATTAGCTAGGTTAGCTTGTTAGCTGGCTGAAGCCCATTGATGTCGTACAACTCAGCATCGAAATTGTAAAACCATAAGTAACGTCAATGCTGCTTTTGAATTCATTCGCTGGTACCAACCTTCATCTTGACGGCGTTTAATCGTTTGAACTTTAAATCGATGTTTTCTGTTCAAAGCATCTTCGACAAAACTGTGTATCCCACAATGCTTCACTCTGAAGCGTCTGCAGAAGCCAAGGCGATGTCATAGCAACAGCCATTAGCCAATGAGGGGCCTCCAAAGCAGAGCTCATGGAAAATACTGGAAGAGGAGTTTTAAACAGATTATTTTGATGGAAAGGTCTTATATTTACTTTGCAACTGGACACAAAGAAAGAATGCAACAAAACTACCTGTCCACCTATGTTTCATAAACTGGTGATAGGTTACAAGTGACAAATCCTACTGAATATGTCAGTATTTTCAGCATTGAAATAAAGTCATACTGTAATTAATAACATCAACTGTATTTAAAATAAATAAATAATAGAATAATTAGCACAAATACACACACAATATGTCAAATCTGTGTTTTGACAATGACAGTATTTTAGAGATTGAGTATTGTGTCTGTTTTAATCTCCGGGTTTGTAATATGGCAAAGAAACCTGAAAGTTGACAACAAAAAAGGTAACTTTTCGAAAGCTTGTCAGTGAGCAGTAGCCAGCGATAGGCTTCCATGCTGAATCAGCATTCACACAATTGTTGTCACTAATCTACTACTCTCCAGCAATTCATTTTCACACTCTGTAGTTGGCAACCCTGTAGCACTATAATACAGTTTTCTTTTTCAGCCTGTCCTTGTTTTATTGGTTTTACCTTTTTTCATTCCTGTCTGGTTTTGCTCCATCCTTTGTGTAACTTTTTAACATTTTTATTGTGTTTATTGTTGGATGGGTTAATGTCGATTAGTCTGTTTTCACAATGCTGCAAGCCAAATTTACAATGTGGGACAATAGACACTTAACTGAACACGTGCGACAGTAGGGCCAAAATCTCTAAATAGACCCTTTTTCGACATGTCACAGTAGGAAACCTGCATGTGTTATATTAATAATAAAATGAATGATGGCTTAAATCCTTTTAGTCACATCAGTTTAAGGGTCCTGGATATTATTGGTATGACAAATGTCTGCTGTGAAAAAGGACTGATATTTATATTTTTTCCTCATGATCATGAACAAAGTACTCCCTTAGTCAACAGAGACACTGCCAGAAAATCATTCATCATTTCTACAAGGACGGAATCCTCTCACTTAAAACAGAAGGATACAACTGAACAGGTTATTAAGTTGAAACAACAAAAGATGTTTGAAAGTCTTTCTTTGTTTCCTTCCCCCTTTAAAAAAACTCAAGCTCATATAAAGTCAGCCTTGAGGTATTATACTGTGTACATAATCTCTGAGTGTGCAACCAGCTGTGTTTGCTGAGGAGACATATTACATTATGCACACACTGTAACAGTGGAAGCACTGATCTGAGCTCTGCATCTGTCTCAAAGCTCCTGACAGGATTTTGTACAGTAAACAACTGCAATAAAGATCATTAATAATAATACAGACATTTATTAGATGTTCATGGAATCTAACTCAGCAAATAATGGAACAGATTTAGTTTTTTTCAAAGCAACTTTATGTGCAGTGTTAGTCAGCTAACTGAATATATGATCCCATCTGTTACATTGGTCCAATTGTAACTTGTTAACATCCTGCTGGCTTCAATACTGATACTATAGATACATAAATCTGTAGAATCTCAGATGGCTGTTTCTTACGGCCAGTGGAGAAATCTAAGCCTCCTGTATATTAGTTCCATAACTTATTATCGTGCCGTTTGTGGGTGAACATAAAGACAATTATGACAGAAACACCAGACTCAAAGGACAAGTTGTAGCAAAACAGTAACCAGACGTCACCTGTTTGAGATTTGGTTTGCTGGCAGATGCCACACTGTTGTCTTTTACCGGACTGCAAGGGACAGCACATACAAAACACATTGCACCACGTACAGTACACACTCTAAAATCTTCACACCTGTCACACAATATGTGCTTGTTTGTGCAATGTAAAATAAAGCATGTCTTCCAGCGCCAATCACAACCACTCTGCTTTTAAATCCAGAAAAAAATTCTGCTTTATAGTTTCTCAATGAAATTGAAATCTTTATGTATCTTTCTTTTGAGGCCCCAGTTCCGATTTTGGAAACAACATGAGTTTCAGACACAGCTACTTTTGCCTAATATTTAAAATACACACAAGTTTAATTTATACTTAGACGCTGAATGAAAACTGCAGTGATGGCATCACAATGTGGTGGTGAACCAGTTGATCTGGTATCATCTTGCTGCAGAGGCCGTGGTATTGCCAGATGGTGATAAACATTTAATCCGCGTCTACAAAAAGTTGGTAAAAAACATTCAAATCTGAACGTCTTTTCAACGTTCACATTTCACCCGTTCAATTTGAAACATTTAATCAATGTTTATAAATAGTCAGTGAAAATACATTCAATTTTAAACTTCCTTTCATTGTTCACATGTAGACCATATTTTAAAATAAAAACATATAATCAACGTCTACTAATAGTTGGTGAAAAAACATAACATTTTGAACTTTGAATTTTAATGTTCACATATAAACAATATTTTACTTGGTGAACCTAATTTGAAATATTTTTCAACATTTACATTTAGACCATACTTCACCGGGTAAAATATGGTCTAAATGTAAACGTTTATCGGCATCTACAAATATCTGTGATTTGTGTTGAATGTGGTAAAATCCAGTCAAATGAGGCACTAAAACCACCGAAGCTATCTGAATGTTATGTTTTTCTTTCCTTTATCTGGGAAGGTTGTCCTCGTAAATGTTTTAACAATCAGAAGTGAACCTTAAGTTACAAAAGGTTGTACTTAGGAAATGAAAACATGGTGTAGAAGCATCATAGCAGTTTTACTGTCAGTCTGTACATTCTTTACAGATACGGTGTGCTTCCAGCGCAGATCCAGCAGACGGCAACCTAGCACAATTTTCAGGACTTCATCATTCTGCCGTCACAGAGGACCTCACATCTGCTCTGTCCCATCTTATTTTTTCTGCTGCCCTGCAGGCAATCAATGACGCTCTTTGAAAGAGACGAAACAACATCTTCAGCATCTCCCACTCAATACTCATCAGGCTCACTGTACTGTACTTCTGTTCATCTGAAATACATCAAGGTCAACTCCTCCTTCTCTTGAGTTATTTAATTATTGATGAAAGAAGAGGAAACACATGGTGACACAGCAGCTTCTGTACTTTCCCATATATTGATGAAAGGACAAAAGCTTATTTTTTATCTCATTAAGATGCACTGAAGGGAGCAGCTGCATGATTTTTAAGCAAAATGGTAATGATGTTGTGAAATGTTTTTGCCAGTGAGACAATGAACCACAAGTAAATACTTTTGCTATCCACAAAACATTTCTATAAAAAGCTGAAGTGTTATAACATCCAATAATAGATAAAGGAGAAATTAAATCAACTTAATACAGTTATCTTGTAATCCTGCGATGAATCATGAAAAGTCTGTAATTTACTGTATGTAATCCAATTCATCATCCACCATAAAACTCGGTTGAGGTCAAATGTCACATTTTTGCAATTGCAGAGAAAAATCTTCTGATTGTGTGTGTGTGTGTGTGTGTTTTTTGTGAAGTTAATTAATTTGTCACTTAATCTTTTCAAAAGCCTGTGTTTCAGTTGTGAAGGAGTCCTGTAGGAATTATGCAGGTATTGTGAAGGTGTTACAAATTGTCCTGCAGGTCAGTTTGTGAAGTCCTGCTGAAATGTTCACTGGACATAAAAACAAGTTCTGTAAGATTCGCTGCTTAACTCCTGTCGGACTGCCGGCTATCCCTGCAGGGCCATCTCAATTTGCAGGATAGAGTAAGTCAGCAGAATTTTTGTGTTTCACTAATTAAACAAGACGTCTGTGTACCACATACATACTTAATTATTGCTGCACAAATTAGAAAGAAAATACATTGCAGGCATTTGTTGGTCAACAAATCATTCTCTTACAAGTCTATACACTACATAACAATGATAAATCAGTCCAAGCTGGACAGCAAATTGTCACAAGGCTGCAGAACCAAGATACAGAGCAGGAACTCTGTTGTTCAGAGTGAAACAGTTATAGACATATAAACAGTTATCTCAACAGATCTCAGTTTGCCCAGCTGTCGTGATCAACACCATCTGCTGAGGAAGATTGTGTGATATGCTCAAAAGCCTAACAATAGCAACTAAATGCACCTAGTAAGATTGTTTTGTTGTTGTGTTTTGTTTGTTTCCAAGATCTAGAATTAACTTTCAATCTCTATATTAATAGTATATTCATTTTATAAATTAATAATAATAATAATATTATAATATCATATTAGTAGTGTTAAACAACCCATAAAATACACCTTTTTCTAAAGTAGCTTTAAAAAAAAATTTTTTATTCCACACTGGAATGACAGCAGGCAGGTGTCTGACAGCATCATATATTCAGCAACATGTTGGTGTTTATGCAAAGTGACTTATTAAAACCCAAGAATCCATATTTCTTGGCTGCACGCTTTCCCCAAATTCAGCCTGATAGTTTTGTTGTCTTTGGAAACTCTGGATCTTCATTAGAATATAAAGTTGTGTGAGCTGGCAGCACAGCATAATGTTAGTTAGCGTAATGACTAACTCACCAGGGTACAGTGGGGCAATGAAGCTGGTAAATGCAGGTGTGTACATCTGTGTAGAGCACTGAGAGATAGCCTACTGTGTTAAAATGTGCAGCTGCAAGATACCTACAAACTGTTTGTTTGCAGGGGACTTCTAGATTTAGATATTAGACAGTCCAGCAATTTCTGTATTCAACTTCTTGTTCCTGTCAGTTGTAATGGACTCAGGTGCTGTTAAGGCAGCCAGACAAGGTCACTGGCATCATTTCTCACCACCACCGGGAGCCGTTTGTCAGAGCTGGTTATGATTTAAAGCCTCCCCAGCAATAAATAACAGAGTGAATCAGTTGGCTACTGGTGCCTGTCCCGGGGTTAAAGTATCTGTAAATTGTGAGCATTCCTCTTCCTTGTACACTTGTTTCACTCGGGCAAACGCTTCGACCTGCTGCTGTGTCTCAGGCTGTTTAAGTTAGAGCATTCACACTTGAGAGTAATGAGGATTCATTCAGGGCCAGAAAAATAATTCAGAGCCACACTTAACCAGAAAAACCTGCATAAAACCTCCAAAACTTTTGAACTGCAAAGGCCATTGCTAGGGCTGCTTTTATGGTGATGTTGTTAAAGATAGGAGCCGCGAATAAATATACCAATTTACATCACAATGGCATTTATAGTGCTTATGTGCCTAATGAAAACTGCTTGCATAAACATCTGTACCATAAACATGATTTAGTTGTTATTGTTAAACTGTTGTAGTCTACATTAGTATTTTACACAAAAGTAAAACAGAAACAAGTGTTAAATCACATCTTGACTTTAATGTATAAAAGACCAATAACAGCATATTACAGCAGCATATATTTTGTACATTCATAATTTATATTGTAAAACAGGGGGTGTAATACTCTGGTACAAAAAGAATGAGATGAGCAGCTGTACCATTTCTCACCAAGCATCATTTTATTACTTTATATCAATTCATGGTACAAAAAGAAACACACGATAACACATAGTATATTTTGTGTGCACTGTATAATATACAGCATAATGCAATAAGACTACATACAGATTTGATATTTATTTATGTACATAATATACGTCAAATGTATAGATTGATTTGGAATGTCTGTCTTTATTTTTAACCTCTGACTGAAATCAAACTCTCTGACTACGTCTCCACGGCGGAGGTGACACACTTCTTCTGCTCTGATCTAAAGAGAATTACTCTCTAAATAACCAGC
Organism: Nannoperca australis; assembly: GCA_036023655.1. Lineage (NCBI taxonomy): Eukaryota > Metazoa > Chordata > Actinopteri > Centrarchiformes > Percichthyidae > Nannoperca > Nannoperca australis. Next base: position 12,683 of record JAVQJD010042303.1, read on the forward strand.
GGGCAGGTTTGAAGGGGAAGAAACTAGAAGAATGCGGCAGTGCATTAAGCTTGAATAAACATCATTTCAGCTGTGAGGAAACGCTGGCTTGCACGTCCCTGCTTTTTAGATGTCATGCTGGCAAATATGGGAGGCTTTTCAATCTTCACTGGCCCCTGGAGGAATTGGCTTTCAGCTGTGTGGTTAAGTGTGTGTGTGTGTGTGTGTGTGTGAGATATGTCCGTGTGTGTTTGTGAAGTGCATCCTGGGGGCTACATTAGCTCTAGATCTGTCAGATCAGACAGAATGTCTGCTTTGCCTCTCGCTGTCAGGAGTTTTGCTCTCTGTACACTAGGCACACACACACACACACACACACACACACACACCAGATTGAGCCACACTGGGGAAATACACAATTAAGTGTACAGCAAACAATGATTGAGGAATGTGTCGGTATTGAACCTGCAGCATTGTTTTTTGCATTCTTGAAGTTTCATGACATGTACAGTACGTTCACTCAAACAAGCCCACAAACATGAACACAAGGTCATTTCACTTGATTCATTTTACACTAATGTCTGGGACGATACTTTGTCCACAGAAGCATCAAATCTAATAATGCTTTGAACTCCACATCAAACAAAATGTTGCACCGGATGAATCGACGTTATTAAATTCATGGTCTCATTATATGGTCTGTTGTTCATTTTTGTCTGGGTAACCAATTCTGCTTTAAAAAGTAGTGGTGCGTGGTTTTCGTGCGTGGTGTGTGTGTGTGGTGATGAAATGGGAAAATGGGGATGAAGAGAAAGCAGCAGGGAATTGAAGGAAAGGAGAAGGGGGAAGATTCTCATTTGAGATAAAAATATACTCCTTGCAATCTCTGAACACCCAAGCACACACACGCGCACACACACACACACACACACACACACGCGGAGGCCAACGCCGGCTGGAGATGCAGGCTAACGATGAGATGAATCGACCGAGAAGTCTGCGCTCCGGCTCGGCCGAGCTAATCGCCTGTAATGGAAGCGATGCATCGGAGCGATCGGATAGGAAGGATAGTTGCAGCCTGGTGAAATGCAGGGGATCTTTTTCTTTCTTGCCCTCGGTCGACGGTGGCTGGTTGGGCTCAAGGAGTTGCCTCAGCATCACCGCTGTGATCATGCATGAGAATCTAATCTCTAATAGATTTTGAACCCTCATTTTATTGCTCATTACTGGGAGTGCGGACTCGGATTCATGGTACATTTTAGCGGCGCCGTAGACTTTAAACGTGGCACGTGGACTAAAGTCAAACACAAAGGAGCACACCGTCAATTTGAATCTGACACTCAAGACCTGAACATATGTTGGGATTTGACACTCAACTTGAGATGTAGGACAAGTTGACCTCAGCCTTACTCTGATGCTTTAGACTTGGGCTTAAGACTCTGGACCTGACTTCTTCACCCAGATGACTCAGGAGCCGAGTTAAACTAACTCCAGACCTACTCTGACAACTTTAAGACTTCAAATTGTTTGAGTGTTGACTTGAGACAGATTTGACATTTACTTGAGCTTTTCTTGAGTTTCTTGATCCTTGAATTAAACCTTCTAAACTGAATTTTTCTGGGAAACGTGAAAACAAGTGGCGAACATAACACTCACATATCATCACCTTTTAAGTTGATATGGCAAACTTTTTAGCGTACAGTTGCTTATTTACACATCCTGCAGTTATGGAGCAACATTATCCCTCATTCAGAGTCGTGTTTCTGTCCATGTAAGTGCAACAAACTCGCTCCGTAAAGAGGGGAGCTGCAGATTCAGGTGATACATCTGTGGGTTCATCTCTGTGAGCGACAACCTTTGCATTTTCATGACATCGTTATTATAAAAATTTGAGTTATTACCCTCTTTAAGAATTACTTTGACTAACTTGTGACTTGACTCTGGTTTGTCTTGAATGACTTGAGATTTACAAACACTTTTACTTTAACATGGTCAGATGCTCCTGTTGAATCTACGTGTACAAGTGGAAACAGATTTAATTACAAGCAATCAAAAGCTTTACAACATTCCTGTGATTGTAAAAAAAAAAAGAAGAAACATGAGAAACCAGAGTTCACGAAAAAGGGCTGGAGGACATTTTGAGAGTGAGTAGAGACGTGAAATCAGTCGGCGGGAAGAGAAAGCAATAAAGAAGACAAAGCTGATATATCTTTTGCGGTTCTCCGGAAATGTAAATGAATAAGTAATCTGATCATACTAAGCTGTAAGTGTGTGTAACGTCAGGGAACCAGCAGAAAATATTAGTTATTGTTCTGTTGTGATTGTGGACGTCGTTTGATCGGAGAAATGAGCCGTGCAGGGGGAACGGCTGGAGGTGACAAACCCTATTAACTTTATATCTACTCACCGATTTAGAGGTAATGGTGAAAACCAACACTTGTGCAATTATAAGGTTTCAGATTTACAGTGTAAACACATTGTTAATGCAGGATTATTGCTATATAATCAGACTAGAAAGTGGAAAAATAAAGTAAACACTTAGTTTCCAGTTTATTAGGTGCACCTTGCTATGACAACAGACCTGCAATAAATCTTTATAATGTTTTAATGTTTTTATTAAAAGGTTTTCAGAGAGGTGTAGATTCAGACGTATGGTCATTTTGTAGTGCTGTTGAAGTGACTTGCATTATTTAGCCTACGCTCATTGACACACACGGGGGGAATAACTTTATTTTATAATAAAAGCTTTGCGTGTCTACGGCACAAAGCTGTTTGCTTTACTCAAGAAAAACATCGCTGAAGCTCCTCAAACTGCTGATGGTGGGAAGCTGAAGCTCAGTGTTGAATGATTGATTTAAGAAATCCTGATCAAAAGGGACACTTTGTCAAAAATAAAAACAGGTAAACACATTCAAACAGACCTTGCACATCCATCATCATCATTTGGATCTACTTTGCATCTGCTCTGCTCTTCTTCTCTTTTTTTTATTTGTTGTGTTTTCTCTTTGGGGCAGAAGAACAGAAAAATAACATGAAAGAATGAAACAATACAAATAAATATTATATCATGGACCACCATTAAAATAAAATGTCCTTATGAAGTGCGGCCTGTCTGTCTCCCTTCCCTGCGTATACCTGCTGAATAGGCAGGCAAGTGTTGTCGGGGTATTGATGAGTTCAGCCATTTTGTTTTTTCTCCGGGCGAAGCTCTCTTTCATGTTTCTGATCAGAAAGAAGGAAAACAGTTATGAATTAAACATGTGGGTGTAATACCTCTGCCAAATCCATACCTTACTGCACGTGTGTGTGTGTGTGTGTGTGTGTGTGTGTGTGTCTGCACTGGTAGTTTCCAACAATGCTTTTTGAAGTCTGCTTTCCCCCTCTGCCTCGTCTGGACACTCTTTAGGCTGCTCCCTCTACTTTAATCATTTCAGTCTTATTTCCTACAACTCACCCACCGCTAACGCTAACAGGTTGTGTACATGTGTGAAGCTTGTTTCATGTAACAGGTTGTTTTTTATCCTGCCTCTGGAAAACATACTACACATTGGGCAATTTTCACAAGGTCGTCCCTTTTAGTAGCTCTTCTGGAGCTTTCCATTGTATGGCATGATCTTCATCAGCAGATGGAGCGTGGCCAGTCCCGTTCCCTCTTCTGATCCATGTTGGCTTAAGAGTTGAGTTTCAAAGTTTATTCCTGGAAACAGAGATTGCAGTTGATCTCACCACGTGGTCCATTTAGCAGCTGTTCTGGAGCTTTTGATTGTATCACACAGTCTTCCTCGGCAGAGTTGACGTGATGGAGTTACTCTGGATGATTTCACAATTCTTTTCTTTCCCACTTTGATCAATAATGATTATTTTAAAAGTGATTGGCTCATTTGTTTTGTTTCTGTGTTTTTAACTTAATGAGATTTATATTTGCATCAGGAAATCTTTCCACTACACGCTCCTACAAGTCGATTTAAAATAAAAAAATAAAATGTCTCCAGAAGAAATGAATCAAAAGACCACCCAGGCAGCAATTTATTCTTTGGTTAGACGGAAATATTGACTCATTTTAGGAAGATATATCAGTCCTGATATTGGATGATGCTGCAACAACTGCCTGTTCTTTTACATGTATTTTGCATGACAGCTATGATGTGTTTATCTTAAATCATAAATTAATAGAATACAATTAAAGTAAGGTTGCGGTTGGACAAAATAAAACACTGGGACAGGGAAATGTTGTAGTTATGAAAGAAAATGTTAATGTTGGATTGTGACATGAGTCTTCAGCATGAGAGTTCAATGTGCTACATGCCCATCATTCCCATCATGCACCACCCCGACTCTGACTTCTGCCCTTATTCTCAGCTTCACTTCATATGAGGCACCGAGTGCTCGCTCTGGATCCAGTGTGGACGTAACTCCTCTGGATCCTGAGCTGAGTCCTTCAGCATCTCTGCACACACATTTTTAAAAGGGACAGTATATTCAATAGGTCTCTGGTGTGGAGTGGCATATTGCACACACTGCTTTTCTTTGACTTGTCAGATAAGTCAATGTCCCCTCTTTCTTTTCCCCTTCATCACCTCTCCACTAATGAGGATGATCATCTGTCACTTCCACACACGTACACTGCTTCCTCCAAGGCCACCTTTCTCTGTGGTTATGCTAAGTGTATGTGTGTGTGTGTGTGTGTGTGTGACACTAATACAGGAGGTCACTGGAAACCTGCAGTGAAACAAGCGTCACCCTGCTGCTTACCCATCACATTTTATTAGTCTGGCTTTTTAATGGAGATCTTTGTCGTCACACGATGGTTTGACAGCTGCTTCAAAACATCTTTTCCTCATTCTTTGCAGAAAAAACTGAATTAAAGTATTAAAAACTGGAAGAATATAAGCAGAAGGTTTGAACGTTTTTTAGCATCAAATGCTAAAATCTATGGATTTCGCTGCTCCGTAAACTCCACCAGCCTTTTCAAAGTGGATACATGGCTTCGTTTCTGTGTGTTGTGTCCATGTGTGTTGTGTCCATACTCTTGTGTTGTGTCCATGTGTGTTGTTTCCATGTGTGTTGTGTCCATGTGTGTTGTGTCCCTGTGTGTTGTGTCCATACTCTTGTGTTGTGTCCATGTGTGTTGTGTCCCTGTGTGTTGTGTCCATGTGTGTTGTGTCCCTGTGTGTTGTGTCCATACTCTTGTGTTGTGTCCATGTGTGTTGTGTCCATGTGTGTTGTGTCCCTGTGTGCTGTGTCCCTGTGTGTTGTGTCCCTGTGTGTTGTGTCCATGTGTCCCTGTGTGTTGTGTCCATGTGCTCCTGTGTGTGGTTGAGTGCTATGCTGTGTTGCATCTCCCCGTGGTGGAGATGGAAGGCGACATGGCGGGCTGCTCTCTGTCAGAGGAAGGCGAGTGTTAATATTTAACCGAGGGAGGCTCTATTTAGAGCCCGCCGCCTCTCCTCCTCCCTGGTGGACAGCACAACGCCGACGCCGACCGGTGCCGTTATGGAGGAAAGCTGTAGGAGGCAGCCGCACGTCACTAAGTCTCCCTGACAGAATCAGTTTGCAGATGAGCTTTAAAACGCGTTGTGCTGTTTTCCATGCCTGCATGCTTGTGTGTGTGTGTGTGTGTGTGTTTCTGTGTCCTGACAATCTCTAATTTAAGAGTTTCTCCTCAGAGAGACTAGCATGGCATCCCAGCATGCTTTGCACTTGAACTCACAGGCCCATTGCAGGGCATTCAGGTGCAGCGGTGCTCCCCAAAAGTGCGAAAGCCCTACCGACCCAAACATTTCTTTTATCCCCAGAGTGGTTGTTTTAACCTGAGTTAACATCGAGTTTGAACAGTTTTTTTAGCGTCTTGATCAACAGTACATCATTGATCGTTTTATTGACTAACTACAACATAACGTGAGTTGAAGATGCACCGACAATCATGCCAGAATGTGATCAGAGACCTGTATGAGGTGTTTACATGCCACCTGACGTGGCAGTCCAGGTTTGCAAAATATGCATTGTTCTCAAAACAAGGATGTGGGCTCATCCAGGTTTCTGAGAACTGAATACGGTGTTAACATGCGTAACATCTAACCGGATGCTCCAGGATACTCAAGGATATTCAAGTTCTGTGGGTCAGTGGTTCCCAACCTTTTGTGTTCGACGCACCCCCACAGCTCTGTCAGAGGCTTATTTCCCTATCGTTGACATCGCTGTCATAGAAACGTCAACTGCAGGAAAGAGTGCTGTGTGCTGAGGTCACGCAGTAACGCTACACTGGAAGAATCTGCTGTCAGCTCTTAAATCGCAGATATATAATGTGTCTCTGTTTTATAAAAGTAGTGTAAATGTATCTGTAAGAATATGTCTGAGTCAGAAATAAGTATGGAATAACTGTGAGCTGTGTCTGCCTCGAGTTTGGTTTGGGCCAAATCAAAAGAAATGTGACGTTAATTAATTGCGATAACAAGTAGCCTACCAGGGTGTGTGTGTGTGTGTGTGTGTGTGTGTGTGTGTGTGTGTGTGTGGTGGGAGGGGGGGTGTCTTTGCAGAACATTTCGTGATGTGAATGTCATTATCAAAATTCCCCAAGAAAAGAAAAGTTGACCAAGAAAGCCGAGGAGTGGACAGACAAGTCCCAGTGAGGACAGTGAGTGCTAATTATGGTGATAACAGCCATGCCAACACCAAACCTCTGACCTTGAAGAAAAAAGCAGATGCTGACCTTTCAGTAACAAGAATGATATATTCACTTTGAGCTTTTTGTTGTCTTTTTTTCGAACTAGTCTTTTTGCAGATCTAATCTACTTACACCTGACTCAGGCTGGTGGTCCTGTGAAGGCAGGCCGACATAGTTGACAAGTTATTGTGATGATAACAATAAAGATCAGCATCATACACGTTCGTAATCTTTCTGGCTGCAGAACTACCCCTTGGTGCAGGTTCCTGGCTGGAAATCACTGCTGCAGGTGGTGTCCTTTGTCTCTTGAACCATGACGGCTAGCCAGTTCTTCTACCTGCAAACCAAATGAGTAAAAACTAAAGAAAACAAACCATCAGCTCCTGTGAGGATTTTTCCAGGACAGAAACTGAGGCCTTTTTACCAAGACCTGCAGTACCCCTGAGAACAGCATCTCTTTTATGCACATGCATTAGAAGCAGGGTTTTACTGATAGCAGCAGGGGATATGATAAGCCTGGCCAATGTGCAACAACCATATTTCCACATGTATATTAATGATTGAAGGTAGATATTGATGGTTAACAGAATCTCTTTAATTAACCTTCATTCTACAGAAAAGACAGCAGACAAGGGGGAAACCTTAACCCACCTTAACTGGCCTCTGCATGTGTGAACCCCTCTCCCTCTCCCCGAGGGATGAGCCTTGACACCCAGCAAAGTAAATTTATTTTAGCCACTTGTGTCTGTGATCTTATCTGTTTAGTACCCTTTCCATAGCACAGATGCAGTTCCTCCTTAATTGCAATGGACCACCAGTTGTGAGTTTTGTGCAGGGTCACTCCATCTCTTTTTAGTTTCATTAATTTAATCAGTAATACTTTTAATACTTTTTTTTAACTTTTCTATGCATGATAAACATTACCCAGAATAATTTCTCGCCGTAGGAAATGCTGGATTTTTGTATTGTAGCATTGCTCAATAGAGTAAACACAACCTTAAGGGAATCTTGTTTTTCAGAGAAATATTTGATAATCGTGCAGTACGCTATTAAACACTTATTCATGTAGATACATTAATAACATTTAGTATAATGTATTAAAATGTTCTCATTAATATATGCTATAATAAAACCAGTGTTATTAAAAGGACAAACTTGTGCTCATCTCGTACTGTCACTTATTATAAGATATATTAAAGTTGTTAAAGGGAAATAACAGAGCTGAAAAATGTCCAGGGTTGTTTAAAAGATCCCTTTAAGTCACGGATCAGTCCTTCTGGAGGAATGTCTGCAAACTGTGGAATGCTGGGAAGTGGAGGATAGGGTCGGAAGTGGCCTCTCTTGACCTTTAACCTCCAGAGTGAGACCTTTTGTCAAGTGGTCAACAAAAGCTTCTCTTCAGCACGAGGAGTCCTGAGCTCCAGTGTCTGCAGCAGGACTCCCTCGCCTCCCTCCCCTCCCTCCCCTCCCTGCCTCCCCTAACTCCCCTTTTTGTTTAGAGTACTTGTAGGCATATGGATGTAAGGTGCGAGAGTGTGTGTGCACTTTTTCCTTTTTCTAATCTTGATGTGACCTTGAACACATTTCCTTACACTCCATATCAGCCCAGTTGACCGTAGAGTCTCAAATATATAAAATATGACCAGATCTTAAGTAATAGCTTGTTATAGCCATAGTAGTTTGGGGAAAATAAAGAACTGCATACTGCTTTGCAAATAGGAATCTACATCAAACTGCATTGATTCCATCAGTACAATAACCCAATCATGCTGTACTCATTGCTCTGATGCTCTCACTTTCTCTCTTTATCAGCAATATTGTTCTCATTCACTGATTTTCATTCTAAAGTTACTGTTAATGAAACTCCACACCTCCTGCAGATGGTTTACAATAAACACATTCCAATGAAGGGACAGAATTGTGCCCGCTGGACCACCTGAAGGCTTTTGATGTGAAACAGATAAAGGACGTGTTGTACGGCAAACAGACAGAGCCGAGAACAGAGAAACGACCCATTAAAATATGTTTAAAAAGTACAGGGTGTCCTTGTGGTCTGTAGGGTTTTAGCATGCGGACCATGGGATCACTGCAGAGTCCCTGGTTTGAATAATAATAAATAAAAGTAAAAGAAATGTGCAATAAAAAAACATCATATATATCATAAAGGAGTCTCTCTACAGTTTCATAGAAAGGCTTGCTTCTGTCTACAGTTGAGGTAAATACTGAATGGGGAAAAACTGTGAATGTATAGTAAACAGAATAAATATAAACGGCACCTCCAGGATCTGAAAGAGCCTCGCAGGTAACTGACCAGAAACCTTGATTCACACTAAATGACCCTGGGAAAAGCCTCTTGTGTATTTTTGCAGTCTTAAATGTCTCCAATACTAATGCAACTTCTATGTCCGATAATGTTTATCATGTAATACTTTCAATGTGACTTGTGATGTCAGATGTGCTCTGAAGTCTCGTGGTTACTGAGGCAGTAGCTACAAGACATCCATATAACAGATTAAGAATAAACCCTGCTGAACTTCTGTAATATTCAAGGCTAGCTCTGGCAAATTTAATTAGCAGATACAAATAAAGCATTTCAAGTGTGTGTGTGTGTGTGCGTGATCTAATGGGATCAATAGTGGTTTGGGAGGCCCAGTTGGCAGCTGCTGAGAGCAGGAAACAGGTGCAGACATGGCTGCTTGATGTACAAGGCGACTGAAATGAGATGAAACCATTTGACCCCCAGAAGAACCAATTAATTACACAAAATCTCCAACAACAGTGGAACTCCTAACAGCTCGACGGTGGCACATCAGCGAGGAATGCCCCGGATCCAGCGCAGCCCGGCCCCCCCTCTCCGAAAAAGTTTCCACGTATCTGTTTGAATAATGACAAAGATCATAAAGTTAACTGAGGAAAACCACACGAGTTGAAATGTTTGCTGCCTGGCAATTAGGTTCATTTTGTAATGACGCATGACTTTTTGCCCAAACATGCAGAGAGAAGAGCGAGCGAGGTAAAGAGACACAGAGAGAGAACGTGTGTGAGAGAGAGCCAGAGATTGACAGTTACTGGGAGGATTTTCAACAGGGCTCTTTCCTGAGAGTATTGTGGAGCAGCAGCTGAGATGTTAGGCATGCTAATGCTACTGCTAATTATGCAACTGTGTGAAACTGGCCAGCAACACACAAAAACACACACACAGAGCAGCAGCACCTCAGAGACAAACTGGCCAATGCAAATACAACGAAAAATTTATATTTCTACACCAGTACCATCTGAACCTCACTTTTGGTTTTTATGTTGTGTTATGTATAATAGATATGGTGGAGTGTGAATACGTATTTATTAGACCAGCTGTAGTTAGCAGTTTGTTTATGGATTTTGGTAAATTGGGAACTATATCTGGTGCAGATCCAGATCCAAAAGCACCACCATGTGGCCGTTTAGAAAGTACTGTCTGTTATTCGTGGTACTACGCCACCATCGCATCAGCTTTTAAAACACCTAAATGTTGCTGCGCAATCAGTTCATTACAAGAGACCGCCATGATCAGTGGAGACGAGTGACAGATCTTGACAGTTATAACCTTTGTGGAAGCAGAGTCCAAATCACAGGAAGCCATTGTAGCTTATTAGCTTATAAGCTGTGTTGCTCTCTCTGTTATATAACTCTGTTTTGTTGTACACAGAATAATGTTTTACTGACAGTTAGGAAACAGGAGTTGATGGTAAAAAAGATGTCTCTTGATTAACTGCTTGGATAATTACTCTTCTAGCAAGCTTGCCAGCTAGCTTCTAGAGCTGCTGTGACTGACTAGTGCTAGCATGTTCCCGACTGGCTAGCGCGTTAACAGTTAGTTCACCAAATACAACAATTCGCCAACTAGTCCATCAAATTATATGTATATTTGGATGAGCACCATAATTTGTTAATTGACATACAACTCTATAGATGCTGTATCTCAAGTATTCACCAGTTTGCCTTAACTCTTGAATGTATTGTGCAACTGCAACCAAACTTTGATTGCTGTCATCAGTCTGATATTATAATTTATTCTTGTATAAATCCCTGAGTGTAGGTATTCTCAAAAAATCTGCATGATTGTCTGTGACTTTGTATATTTGGGTACTGATCCAAATGAATTTCTAAGCCGTTTCAATGCATTTCTACAGCATGCATTGATGTTGTTGATAATATGAAGAGGATTATTATAATATAGAGATTTAGTATCCTAAATTCTGGGGAAAAGTGAGTAATTTGAGGGGATTTCACACAGACAACGGTTAAATAAAATTATGTTACGTAACTTAAAATATGAAAATATCATTTTCAGCCTTCAAAAACTATTCAAACTCTCGAGTGTGTCAATCAGCAGTAGGTGCATTTGGCAGGGTGGAGGGGGTGGAGGAGGATCTTTGAGGTGTGTAGGTATCAGGTGGCCTCCACTTCTGAAGCACCAGGCAAAAAATTTGAACGCTGCCCTAATTGAGTGCCCCTCCCTTGGACGGCGTGGTCCTGGTGTCCCCCCTCTCGGGGCCCGGGGGGCCAGTGTGGCCGTCTGGGGGGGCCTGACCCCAAAACCCTGCCTGAGGCACTGACTGCTACCAGCCGGAACCCTCCCTAACCCCCAACTAGCTCACTCCCCTCTCCGGCTTTCTTTCTCTGATGCTCTGCTCCTTTCTGTCCAATTGGCTCTGAGCTACAGACTTCTTTTGTCTGTCCTCATTAGAATACTGATCCTGCACGCACGCACGCGCACGCACGCACACACACTCATTTTTCACTAATTGCAGTATCATTAGTCGATCCATTGCTTGCCAGATGGTAAACAAAGGAATTTGAAAATTAAACTGAAAAAATGGGAATAAGAATAATTTCATATGTGTTTATTCATAAAACACATTCTGTAATGTATACAACAAATAAAAAGTTACTTAATTTGGTTTAAAAGGTTTGGTTTAAATAGCCTAAAATTATAAATTATAAATCTACCTCAAAGGGTTTTACAGTCTGTACAGCACACAACTTCTATCCTTAGACCCTCCATCTGGATAAGGAACATGCTAACACTCACACACTTACAGTGCATTTTGACAATCCTGATTTATTCAATTTTAACAAGAAACCTGGCTTCAGTCTTTTTTAATTTCTTGGTCATGTGTGCATGTGCAAGTAAACACATACTGTAATGGCAGTGCAGCAGGATGAAAAGTGCATCTTTGTATTCACAATACCTAAATGTCTGAATAAAAAGTCAGATATTTGTTTTGTTACTCTCATCTAACAGTACTATCCATTACTGTAGCACTTTAGCGTTTGTAGGTTTTTCCTGGAGCAGAAGATAATTCAATGTATCTGATTTGATTCAAATTAACGAAGGAAGAATTAGACAGTCAGCATGAGCACTGATGATCTTCCATAACTGAACATTGTCAGCTTGCAGTATCTTTCAAGGAAAAACCAAATATAGTCATTTTGGGATGTTGCTGCTGTTGATCCTTTTGTTGGCCAATGGTTTGTTCAGCATCCCTTTTGCAGTGTCTTCATCACAGATTCTGCGTGTGAAGTGTCTGTTTATTCTCTCTCTTCACCTTTTGTTTTGTGTCTGCGTCTCGTGGGAAGTGAAACTGGTGCTCGTGGAGACAGAATAGTTAACGGACACATTCGTTCTTCGCCTGCACAAGTCCACGTATGAGACTCACACCAGCAGACGTCCGCCCCCCCCACTCCCTTGGCTTCTGCATTCATTCAACACAAGTAACTGTATATGTGCATCCAACAGGACCTTAACACAGAGCCTCTGTGATGCTGTAAAAATCCTGATTGTTTTCTGATGAACTTTTCTGCCTCGTAATCTGAATTTATTGCTGATTCATATAAATTTGCAAGCGTGTCTAAAAAAATGACCTATAATGTAAAATATTTGAGCTTGTTTTAATGTTGTTTGGAGTAATTTCATGACAAATGTATGTTAGGTTGATCAGAATGGTGAAAAAGTGAATTGTCTTATTATTTTTCATATCCAACACAATTTCTTGCTTTATAAATCACAGAATCAACAAAAAGACCTTTTAGAACGCCTCTAAATATGTATTTAATGTACACCTCGAAAACATGGCTCAGGCTCTGTGAACTTTGACATGCAAAATACATTTCAAACACATTCATGTGTATGTACATATGCTTTAGCAACATGGAAAAACATGATCAATGATGATGCAGTCAGAGCTTTCCCCGACCCACCTGTCAGATGTGTGATTGCAGAAGTCGCGGCTGCAGACAGAATTGTCTCTCTTAGACACAAACTGAGAGAAATCGCACACTCTGCAAACGAGCCGGTCCCTTCAAACCTCTCTCCTCCATCCACTAGCAGCTGTCCGTCATTTTGATTGGCAGCTCAGAGGAGGGCTCTGACGGGCAGATGAGAGCAAGAAGCCGATCTTTGCCTCAGAGGCAACAGCGGCAGTTCTGTGTTCTCCTGCCCGCCTCCCACCACCTACTCCTGCTCGTCTGCTCGTCTGCCCGCCTCCCACCGCGTCCTGCAGGCCCTCCTCCCTCCTGCGCCTGCAGCCAATAAAAACATGGACATCATCTCATGGAGGAAATGTATTGTTTACAGGGACCAGGGTGCTCTCTCTATCTGTTTGGCTGGTTATTGTTGAAACATCAAGGAACGATGAGGAAGTGCAACACACGTAAAATGGTCACAAAGAGCCACAGCTGCATTTAAGAGCTTCACTGTGACATCAGCAGAGCTCTGAGAAACTTCTCTAAACATCACTGCAAGAAGAGACTTCATGCGGCTGCTGCTCACTTTTCTTCCCACATCTACCTTTAAATTCTTCTTTTTCACCTGCATCATGCTCTCCAGGGCTCAGCTCCTTCTCCAGGACCACCTTCATCTTACTTTTATGCACCCTCACCTCGCTCCTCAGGACCACCACTCTCTCCAGGACCACCTTCGGCCTCTTTTTATGGACCCATACCTCGCTCTACAGTATACCACACCTCGCTCCCCCGGCTCACCTTGTTCTCCAGGCCCACCTCATTCTCCAGGCCCGTCTCATCCTCCAAGCTCACCTCGTTCTCCAGGCTCCCCGTGGCCACTTGACTTTCCAGCTGCCTCTCCAGGCCCAGTCTCCACTCCACAGGCCCCGGCTAGTCTCCAGGCTCCTCATGCCCACAGCTAGAGTCTCTTTGATGTTGCCCTCCTGGCAGACAACATAGGGGTTGGTGGATGGATTGGTGTGTGTGTCTGTATAGAGAAGACACACTTGTGCACACAAGCACAAACACTGAAAAAGAAAAAAAATCACACGTGCACAGCAGCTGTAAGACGAAGGAGCTTCATTGGTGTGTGTGTGTGTGTGTGTGTGTAGGTGTGCGTGAACCACACTGGAATACATTCTTTTCTTGTTCACACACAAACACAGAAAAAAGGCAAACATGAAAAGGACTGTGTGATGAGCGGCTGACAGCAGCTCGACTGGCTCAGCTCGGTCTGGCCACAGTGGGCGGGGCTTCTTCTGAAGACTGACACATGTCACCACCAATAAGACTCCAGCTCGTCAGCTGTCAAAACACACCGGGCTGGCTCGCAGCCCCTGGGAAGATAGAAAATGAAATCTAATGAAAAGCTTTTCAATAGAACATTTACAAACAGAATGCAATTGACACAGACGAACAAACTAAATGATTTGTAAACTCCACCAAATAAAAGATTCAAGTACATTTAACTCTCATGAAATGTTTCCAACAAAGACTAATTGATTTCTCACAACATCTGTATGGAAAAAAGTTTGAACAACATTTGTTGTTATAATAAATTCTTACATTTTCTGGAAGTATTTAATATTAATTACAAGATATTAGAATTGTACCTTTTAGGAGGGAAATTGTTTTGCAGCAGACGTAGTACAAAAAGAATGCAAATATAAAGAGTAAAATATAAAATATAAAAGAGTGGTAGCTCGAGGAAAATGACAACAAAATAAACAACATATAAATAAGTTTCACTCTAGACCGTCATAAGAAATGTAAATGAAAAATGTACATTCAAACTGTTGGGTACAGAAGTCTCTATGGAGCTATAATATGTCACTTTCCCCCCATGTAGATTCAGAAATGTTAAATCCTCTTGTTATCTAAGTATATTGGCGGTTTTCTGTGGATTTCACTAACCTCTGCAGATGTTTCAGGAACACAGACCTCGGTCAGAAGGTCATTTTATTACTCACTCTTCGTTCATCCCATGCGGACCGGACTGACGGTCTCTAACCCGCCAAAGAACCCATCAAAAACTTTGCAGAGCTGTCCTCCAGTGGTGAGCTCATCTCCTGTACTTCAATAAGAACATTTGCATTGCAAATGATCTCTGATGAACTGACCGTTATCAGTGGAAAGCTGTGATGGCGGTGGGGTTGCTGGCCTCATTTGAGCACTCTGCAGGCAGTTTTAGGTCTCGGCTCAGCACCCATTGACATTCAGCGGTGACGGCTGATGTGCTCTCTATATGAATTAAAGCCAAAGTCAGAACAATTACGTGTCAGTATTCCTCTAGTGTCTTGTGAGAGATACATCGACTCTTAAAAGGAACATTTTGCTCCAGTTATTGCTCTTCAAGGGGATTACGCTTTTTATAGAACTATAGGAATTCAGTTACTTCTCCCTCAAGGGGTACTACTTAAATGTCATTTTTGTCAAGCAGATTATGACAAACTTTATGACTGCTTATTAAATACTGCATGTCACAGCCCATCAACCTTGATGTAGAGAGCAACATTAGAGGCTTTATTATGATCAAATGTGGTTTTGATTTGAAATGAGACAACAATGAGGCGCCGTCAGAGGAGGATTCACATGCTTTAGCTTGCGGTTGTTGCTGGATGTACGGCCTATGGCTGGCAGGCTGCTGCTAGCGCTCTGCCAGGCAGATGAGAGCCGGGTTAATGTTGGGATTTGTTCCCTAAAGCTCCGACACAGAGGAAATACTGATCAGCTCTGCCGTCAGCCTCAAGACCTGCTAATCGCTAATCAGCACTTACACAGCCTCTGTCTGACTCACACACACACACACACACACACAGGTTGAGCAGTGACACGATTCACGTCCTGGCATTATGTCTGCGAAGATGAAGTACATGTCTTGAACTTCTTAATTTGTCACTTTTTTCTGTCATGCACTTTTGTATCTGGAACATGGTGCATCTAAAAATGCATGATTTCAGTTAACATGCTGCAAATTTCATCCCGGTATCCTGTCGTTTCTCAGGTGAAACTAAATTCCTCTTTTTTACACATCTTAAATACAGATAACCAGAAACAGGAGCATCCCAAACCACAGATATCATTCTCAGATCGTAACCTGTTACCACAATACACAAAGTTTATAATTGAAAGGGAAGAATAATTTACATCTTTCTGGGTAACTGTTACTGTGTAGATGTTCTGTGTATATTGTGTGTATTTATCACAGCTTCTTTACAGTATTTACAAACCTGAGGAAGACTAGCAACTGCATCAGCTAAAGCTAATGAAGGATCCAATCAATTAACAGTAAACACTGTCAAGCTTGGATCGATGGCTGTAATGGAACACGTGAAATTGACACTCGGCCAGTATCTCACACATACGCAGAGGCTGACTCTCATGTAAATTCATGCATATTTTATAACACAACTAAACTGCTTTGGTGGAAAAATCCCCAGCAACATAAATGAAGTTGCTAGAGGAGATTGCAGAACACACAACTAACTTTTGCAATGTTGGAAATTCTAAAAAGCAGATTTTTATTTAAATCTTTCTATTAGCTGGATTACAGCAGATAAATAAGCAGCTATGGCAGAAACGCAACAAATATAACACTTCTTCTCACACTTCACTGGATCCACTGGTTTCATGCAGGTCAGACTGCAAACTGCTGCTTATCACCTACAAAACTCCTCATGGAGTAGCGCCGCGTTACTTGGCAGAACTTCAGCCTCTCAGATCACGAAGGCAGACTCTCATTATTCCAACGATTAAGAAGCAATTCTACTGGTGGCAGAGCGTTTTCTCGCGCTGCTGTACTTTACATCAGAGAGGAGGAGGCGGAAAAACTAAACATCTCACCTGTCCTACAGTTGAATTGTCTTTTCTTTAATTCAAAAAATACATTTAATAAATAAATAATATATAAAAATACAATTGAGATTATGATCTTTTCTCTGAAATCATCATCTTTCTCCAATTTGTAAAGTTTATTTATACACTGTCATTTTACACTCAAAATAAACGTACTCGCATATTAGTCAACAAATATACCATCATCTATTTCTTTATAAGTTCCATTTAGTTTAAGTATTGCATTACTGACATATTTCCAGTCACCATATTAGCTTTACCTATTTCATTTTACAGAAAATTGGCACAAAACCTGAATGTGCAGTTTTACAAACAACTAACAGATCCTTGTAAACTGAAGGTGCTGATAGATATTTCGACCACTATTTAAATCATTCAAATGTAAAATTTTTACTCCAGGTGTGTCCATCAACTTCCCACGAATACCCACAGTCCCCTGGAAACATAACAAATCAGAGTAAAAAAAGGTGTAAAATGAGCTCTTTCCACTGACTAACAGCCACTTTACAGTGACTACATAATAACCCATTACAGCAGAGGTGGAGTTCATCTGATTTGTAATAAAAAGAACAACGTCCAGCCTCGGCATCAGTTCCCTGATTAATTCAACATCTCAGTCACATCCGATATCCTCAGCTGATTTCACTCTCCACTGCTCCCCCCCGAAAATCACTATGATCAAAACCCCACCTCAGCCATCTTAACCTCCTCAGCCACGTGCAGGTGCTTCCTGTCTGTCCCACCACCATCACCACCACCACCCTCCACCCTCAGATTGGACCAGTCATATGGAGGGGTAATATAGGTATTGTTCTGGGCTGGGCCGGCCTCTTCACAGGAACATTGGATTCTGTTTGAAGTCGTGATCCGGCACGGCCGACTCACCTGCAAGATCAATACGCCGGGTTCAAAGCTGCCGGCTTCACAGAGAACACACTCTTATTAATTTATAGAAACTTCTAGAAACTTTGTCTGAAGGGAAAAACCTCCAACTCTGTGTGGTGGAGAGACAGGGGGAATTATTAATATACCTGGAGAGAGAAAGAGAGACGGGGGGGAGGCAGACCGACCATCTTCTAACACCTTATATGAATATTTAAATGAGTTACGGTTTGATGTGGATTGATCATACAAAAAGTGTGTCTGTGTGTGTGTGTGTCCGGAGGAGACAGATGGATAAGGAAGACGGTTAAAAGACTCATTAGATCAAGAACTGGAGTGTGTGTAGGCGTGTGTGTGCGTGTGTGTTTAACTCATTAAGGGAGTCTATTTGAGTTTTCCTTTGTTGTCAGATTTGATGATTTGGTGGAAATTTCCAGCCTTGGATTCAAAGCATTCCTGTTCGGCGCTCCAAGCCCGCGGCGTCAGGGAATGAAACACTCGGCATTTATATTTAATGATATCAATTTATCAACAGGAACAATCTCAGGATGTTGGCTCAGATTTGATTCCATGTTCCCCTGTTTTTACCTGAGGGACACATGCACACGCTTTCTCATCGCCGTGCCATTACCATACTCCTCTCTCTCACATCGGAGCACTGATAATAACCAACAACTTCCTGACAGTGCAGTTCAACCTGTGCCTCACTTATAGTGCAGAAACACTGAGACTGTGGTGATGAAGAGATGGTGAGGTTTCACACGCAGTACGCAAACCTGAGAACCAAAGGAGTATAGGCACGGTAGGAAAATGATGAATTATGTACAGAAACATAAGGTAAAACATAAAATGTATTACAAGCAAACTCATGACTCAGGACTTTATTTTGCAGAAATCCTCATAGCAGGTAAACCATTGCTAATTTAAGTGCACGAAGATGACTTTAAAGTGAGAAAAAGCATCACCTAAGTGCTCCGCGAAGATGTTTTCCCACCCAAGAGTTGCATCAGTAATTTCTGTTGGTAGAAATAAGACTGGAAGCCATTAGAGAATCCATACAGTGTCAAGGACGACAATATCAAAGCAACTGACACATTGTTTCTATAAAGTACAGCATATTGTACGATATTATAGTGGAATTGTATTTTAATTTGAATATATTGTATTTAATAATGTACAAAGATCATCTGTTGTTTAATTTAATGCTCTTGTGATTCTGCCATTGGCAGCGATGTTCTTACTTACAGCACTTGTGATTCATCTCTTACAAGTCTGATGAGACATCTCGTTGTTTTCCATCATGGTTCTATGCACTTTATGTAAAGCTCTTATTTGGAAGTCGCTTTGGATAAAAGCGTCTGCTAAATGCCGTAATGTAATGTAATGTAATGTAAATCTACGAGGCTGTTCAGGCCGTGTGTTACAGTACAGCAACATTAGGCAATGGTTGTGCGTTTGTAGTGTGTTCACACTGGAAAAGTGACAAAATAAAGCACACTGAAAAGCATTTGAGTTTTCAGTGTGCTGTTGATGGACGCTATTCTCCCACAATGCAATGCACAAAGGCAATGGAGGCTCTTCTCACAGCTGGAAAGAACTCAAACTAACTGTGAATGGTGATTAATCCCCACCAGGAACACATCAGACGAGAAAAAGAAGTTTTTTTAGGCGATGTCATTCTAAAGTTGCGTTTTGATTGACATCTGACAGTGAAAGTAGGGTTAGGGTTGTGTGATCTGCTGTCAGTGTAAAATGAGTTAGTGTGTTGATTTCTTGTACACTAACTGCAAAAACTGCATAATATAAGAATTCGTATATAGTATATATCGTATACATTTAGCATGTAGAGCAGATTTTGGACACAGCTAATGAAGGTGAAATATGTTTGCAGAAATATGATGAGCGTTTGCCCGGAACGAGTTTATGAATATTAACTTCAAAATAAACTCCAAACTTAAATTCAAAAACTGTCAGTCAGAGATCTTAGAGATAGATTCCATGTTTTTTACATAACAAAAATAAGAGAGTAGCGATTCCTCAGACTCAGAGAACCAATCAGCACCCAAACCCCGCTGGATTTAGATTATATTGATTATTTTAATCATCAAGTTACTTTTACATTAGATGCACAAAGAATAAAGTGCAAGTCTTACTCATGCATCCACTTTGAATGAAGTTTCTTGCTGTAGTTTTGAGACTCTGAAGTTTGAGTTCAGACACAGACGAGAACTGTAAGTCCAGTATGGTGTTCACCAGCTTCAGCCACATCTGATCTCTGGCTCCTAAAGGTGCAGTCAAAATCTGATTACAGTCCTCATCTAAAGAACCACCAAGTCAAAGCAACGCTGTATTAGTCACTGAGCGTCTGGACCTCCTCCTCTTCATCCTCCTCCTCCTCCTCCTAATGCCTGAATGTGCTTGTCTGTGTTGGTCAGAGACTTCTAGAAGTTATAGTGTGTGTGTGTGTGTGTGTGTGTGTGTGTGTGTGTGTGTGTACACTGAATATGAAAGCTCCTCCATCCTCGAAACCAACTGAACTTGCACAGGCTCAAAGTAACGAGGTTCAAGAGTCCACGGTTCAACTGGAGAAGCTGAAAGTGTGTGTGAGAGGGAGACGCTTAAGAGGTAGATATTACATGACTCTGTGTGTGTGTGTGTGTGTGTGTGTGTGTGTGTGTGTGTGTGTGTGTGTGTGTGTGTGTGTGTGTGTGGATAGAAAGTCCAGTGTCCAGGCCGCTGCAGTGAACTCTGGGGAAGGCAGAGAGAATCATAAGTCTGTAGAGAGTGAGGGCTTTCCCTTTCAACTAGAGATACCCTGGACTCTGCACGCACACACACAACACACACACACACACACACACACAACACACACACACACACACACACACACACACACAGACAGTCTTATACGTGGATCTATGCACAGACAAGCAAAAACACACACATACTGACAGGAGCACAAAAACGCACCCATGCACACTTGGGGGACATGAGGACGTGGATGCCTGCATGCACACACAGACTAGAGTACACACAGGAGATCGCTACACATTGTTACACACCCTAACATGCACACACACACGCACACACACACTCACTCACTCACTCTCTCTCTTTTAGTGTCTCTCAGTAGTTCCTCAGTGTTTCATCTGACAGCTTATTCCCAGTGTGGCTCCACTCTGTATTCACCTCGGAACCCCTCAGCACAGACACCCTGTGAACACACACTCCCAGGTGGAGAGCAGGGGGAAGGTGACCTCGGTCCACACACACACACACACACACACTCTGACTCTGCACGTTGTCAACTCGATGAAAACAAATTCACCAAATTCAAATTATTTTCTGAATTATTTGCATATTCTCAAAATGTCTGACATGCCTGCAGTGACGACTTCTCCAAGGTGTTCTGGAGATTCTTGGTTTAGTTACAGTACGAGGAGAAGTGTGAAGGGCTGAGCGTGCATGTGAGGAAAAAAAAGAAACTGCACCCAGCTGGTAAATCAATGATAACGTCTCTTTTCACCCTCTTTAAAACTTGCCTACTGTATAACTTCAAAAATATCTTCACAGAGATTTTGGCAGCCTAGAAAGGCTACCTTAAAATACAAATATACTCACTCCACCTCAGAGTCTTGTGGGAGGTGGAGTGAGTGTATATATTTCTTACCTACACTGAATATGTTGTTACTTTCTTTATGCAAAATAAGTGGCTGTTTAGAAGTTTGTCCCTGCAGAGATGAACCAAGCCCTTTAACGAACAGCAACTTTTGCAGATAAACTAAAGTGTCCTAAAGCTTCTGGTGAAGTTGTTGGTGGAGGAGAGTCATCCCGGCCATGTTGTGGCTCTGATGGACATTGATGTGCTGCAGAGTGTGTTTCACCTCCCTCCAATCAAACGGAAGAAAAGGCTGAAGCCGGCCTTATTACAAACCCTAAGACTTTCACTAGCTGGTTCCACCGGAAGTAGATCCCTAGCTAAAATAACAAGCCAGGTGGTTCATGTCTGTGTTGAAATGATGAAGAAATGATTTATTTAAAGTTGAAGTAGATCTGGAATGCTCTCAGAGGCTCGCGCTGCTTACGTCCGTATGTGTCGTTTCACTGGAGTCCACGTTTCCAGAATCTCTACAACTGAGGAGTGCAGAGTTCGCATAAGACCCAGGGTGAAAATGCCTTACCTTTTAACTCATTCATGTAAAATCCCCGTTGCTACAGAGAGACGACACTGCACTACACTGGCCTTTTTCTCAAATACTTAAGCACATTTTCTGAAACACTGGATTCTTAAAAGCACTAAGAGCGATCGCCACATTCTCAAACTGTGCACTCATTGCTTCTCAGTGTCAGTGTTGCCATTTGTGATATGTCTCCTATTCACAGTGAGCGGTAATACCAAACCAAACCAATCCTGAACTTTCTCCTCCTCCACCCTCTCGCTCTCTCTCTCTCTCTCTCTCTCTCTCTCCTTAGGTTTCCCCTGCAGCACTTTGGGAAGAAACCCAGCGTCAGACAAACCGCCTACATCCCCCGAGAGTGGGTGACATCCACAACCTGTGTGTGTGTATACAGTACACGTGTGTGTGTGTGCGCGCACATTTTTGAGAGAGAGACAGAGAGAGAGAGAGAGAAAGAGAGCTGTGGCTAGCCCTAAACCATCAGCCTCGCGGCACTACAGTAATAACCACAGGACTCAGTCACTACCACAGGCTGTGTGTGTGTGTGTGTGTGCGTGTGTGCGTGTGTTTGTACATGTACATGAGTGCATTGATCTATTTGTGTGTGTGCACTTGTATCCTTGCTTCCTATATTTTGTATAATCTCTAACAGTGGTCTGCGTGTGCAAAAGAATGTGTGTGCACGCAACACAAATGCTTGTGTATTGTGTGTGTATGTATGTGTGCTGTACACATACATGCGTGTATGCCGGTGTGTGTGTGTGTGTGTGTGTGTGTGTGTGTGTG
>JAVQJD010042305.1:0-64011 GCA_036023655.1 Nannoperca australis
TATATATATATATATATATATATATATATATATAACATAGATACCAAATATTTGGTTGGAATGAAGTAATGCTTAAGATCACAAGTTCTCAGGAAACTGGAAGTAGATGGGGGATTCACTCTAGGTCATAAATCAAGTTCCCTGTTATAACTCTGCTTTATTTAAAGCACAAACATAGAGGGTACCTCAGGGCAACAGTCATTCTTCAATCAACATTATTCTCACTACCCACGTTTTCAAAAGCTCTCTAGTACACAGGAGAAAAACTAGATCACCTGCACAACTTCATCACCAACACTGGGAAGGACACGCAAACCCCAACAGAACTGGACATGGTTGGTGATTCAATCCAGGACCTGTTGTAGTTGCTGGAACTACTGTTCCACCTGTCATCAGTCTACAGCAAGTCACTATAAAATGCAATAGACTGTATTTATTTTTTCAAACTACTGTGTCCAAGATCAAGAAGAAAAAGGGTGGTTGAAGATTACGGTTGCAAAGGAGCACACATTAGAACCAAAGAAAGATAACCAAACTGACAAATATCCAATGAGACTGTCCAGCAGTGAACACAAACACTTGGGAATTAGAATTATGAACTACAATTACATATGTCATATATATTTTATTGTAAAATATGGACAGCTTTACTAAGTAAAAGCCTAAATGACACAACGACATGGATCATGAAAGTGACACATCCAATCAGTCAACCATGTACTATGTTAAAAAGCACGGCATCACACATTTTTCATTATCTGAAGTATCTACTTCAGAAATTACATTGAAATATCTGTCATGAATCAGGTGCAGGTCATTCAACATGCTGTACCTGCTTTGACCTGTGGCGGGCAGTATACACCAATGACTGAATGCAAAATATTAGACTATCACTTGGCATTCAAAAGGAAATATTTAAAATACAAGAAAAATATATTCAATAACTTAGTTAATTAAGTTTTAGTATTCATCCAACATACATACTTGAGTGCCCTGAGATAACTTTGTTATGATATGGCGCTATATAAATAAAATTGAATTGAATTGAATTGAATACAAAGCAAAGACACAACACCTGTCTGTACGGTGACTCCAAAAGTAGGAGAAACAATAAACAGGTATCTATAAATGTCTTAAAGGAAAGATTTTAGCTTTTTTATTGATAATCACTGTAGCATGAGCTTGACAGGAAACATGAGGCGGAAGGGGTGGAGGTGGTGCATTAAATATAGTATACATTGAGTTGTGACTTCCCATTTGAAATCTGCTTGCATATAGATGTTTTTCTTTGTTTCCCCAGTTTGCTGTAAAGGGCTTTTTGAAAAGGTTTATATAAGTTTGCTGTTCTGGATGTTGCTGCTAATAAACATGTGTTTTTACCACAAAAGTTAACACCTAAAGATTGAAGTGATAGGACTGATAATGGCTCTTGAAACAAGCGTTGAGGGTTTAGCTTGACATTTGTATTTCTGATATAAAGTTATTAAACCTCTGACTAAATGAAGCTACAAAAAGCTTTGTTCACATGTTGTGTTATACTTTGGAATAAATTAAAGTAATATTTAATCTAACAAAAACAAGAATGAACAGAAAACATTTAGTTTTCATTTCCCCCCAAACACACCTCATGTCATGAGTTCTTTGCATTGTTAAAGAGACGTTCCCAAATATAAACACTGGAAGGAAATCATAGACCACAGAGCACACAATTAACAACGGTTATTTCCATGAGTCATTCACTCTCTAAGGATATGTTGACATACCAAAGAAAGTGTGACCTACTAAGTGTTTATTTTCCAGTTAAAATGTCTCTATGATCACATGTGTGTTTTTAAAAAGTTATTTTTTCAAGGCAGAGCAGAATGGAGATCAAATAGATGACTTGAATCGCCTCCTCTTCTTAAATAAGCACTGATCAGATACTGCCTTTGAACATTTAATCTTGCATGACAGCACTCCCATTTCCTTTTTTATCAGAAATACACATCATGAACTGAAGTCAGATCTGTTTCATTGGGCCTTTTATTGTGCAAATGCAGTGTGCAGAGCATGCACCAAGTGTCATATGTGTGACATGAATAAAAGGCATTTCAAATCATTGCATTACTATTATTAAACACATCAAGATAGATTTAAAGATTAATATGATTCCCTGATTAATAAGAGTTATTGATTTATGGCATTCATATTTTTAAAGGTTTTTCAGGCATCTGTATTTGCATGACTCATACTGTCTGCTAACTTCAGACATGGATATTTGATTATTGATTTGTCCAACTATTAACAGGCTATTTGTTATATGACTGTATATCTCAAATTATTGCTTATAATCAGATGAACTATTCCTAACACATCTACAGTATACATATTTTCTTTGAATTTGCATAGTTATTCAAACATGACTAAGGCATATATTCAATGCATGCTGGAAACTGGTGTATGAAACAGCAGATAGTTACTGTTATAGTGAAGCCATAATTATGAGTCCTCAGAGTCACTGCATAGTGTACAAACCTCACTTACAGAAGGTTGTTGTGTCCATATTCGAAAAGCGAATATTCATTCTTGATTCAATTTCAAAGCCATCCAGCAACTAAAAAAAAGAGAGTTTTACATTATTTAAAACGTATATTGCTTATAATGTCACTATCAGCAAAGTAGCATGGATGACTTTTTATTTAAGAGTTTGCAAAAACTCAAATTTTGTAACTCTTACTCCCATCATTTCATTCAATATGATCCATAACAACTATAATCATGTGTTTTAATCCCCTTTCAAACAAAGTGTGGTCACACAAACATATATATTTGACTGCGTATTCTGAGTACCGACCTTGAGGAAATGCTCAAATGTGATTCCCTCGTAGAACTCATCAGGTTCCTGTGTGCGAAAAAGTGAAGTTACTGACGTTGTGCAGCGCAGTGAGTCAAAAAATGTTACCCTGAGATGCTACAGCTTACATACCATGTGACCCATTGAAATACTGGCCACCTCCAACATGGCTGCATCAGCAATGCTTTTGGCTGTGTCCTTCTCCAGTGCCTCGCTAAGGGATAACAGCTCCTCCACCACCTGGACAGCGAGCAACGATTGAGATAACATTACTACACTGATAACAAAACTCAAATACCTGATCTCAAAAGGCTGGAGGAAATGAAATGCCTCCTCACTTCCCCCATTGGCTACCAATTAAGTGTGTTGCAGGTAGGTAGAGATGCCCAATAACCAACTGTGGAGGTGCATGTGAAACACAGAGTGAACTTCCTCCTACCCCCCCCTCCCCGATCAGAATTCAGCTGAAAATGATGCTGATAAAAACAGACACAGATAACAGTAAAACCCTCATGATAAACTCATGGTGACTCATTTTCCCAAGACTGTGAGTAGAGATTGCTGTAATCTTCATTGGTTAAATGACACCTTAAGATCAGAAGTTCAGAAAAAGGTTTTAAAGCAGCTTTTTGTAGATCACAGAAGTGAGCAGCGGCTTACATGTCTGTATTCGTCGAGGGTTATCGTCCCGTCGTTGTCTGTGTCATGCATGTTGAATATAACTGCAGAGAAAGAAACGACGTTCGGTTTAGCAGCTGTGCGTCAGCCACAGGTAATGTCAATCATGTGATCGTGTGATTTGTTGTTTTAAAGACACACATCTCAGTTTCTCCCTCCTGATGCTCTCACGCTGGCCCTCTTTTATGTGCAGAGACGGGGGCCTGAAGTGGGACATGACCAAAAGGAATTCCTCAAAGCCGATCTTCTCAACCATCCCCTCGCCATTCTGCCGAAAGTTTCTACAGAAATGTAGAAAGTGCAAATGAGCCTGCAGATCGTGCAGTTCTGACAATAACACGAAGCACATCTGACATTTTATCCCATTTTGAAAAGGCTGTTTGGCATACAGCCAAAGCACATGAGTAAATAAAACAAAACAAGTCCGGGCAACTTTCAAACAACTATGATTGTACCTTTTGTCAAAGAATGCCTCTATGATCTGCGAACGGATAGGATTGCATGCTAGATCTGGGATTTTATTGAAGTGATCTCTCCTGTGGGTGGAAAAAAAGGATTTTAAGGAGTGGCACGTGGTGTCGCATTATACCTAATAAGTGGTAACAAGCTGTAAGCTATATGTGCCTGTCGGGCAGGTTTTCACTAAGAAAGTTGGTGAAATGCCAAACAGATTTGCTAGGATGTCATTTGCTTAAATAAATGAACAATTCACACAAGACCATTCAGCTCTTGAAAAGTATGAAAATCATCTTACTGCAGAGTTTCTTCACTGTGGCTCAACTGCTTGAATCTTTTATGTAGGACTCCAATCTGTTCCAATGAAACTGAAAACAGGAAAGAGGCAACATTAAGTTAATCCTAGTGCATGCATACATCCACATAAAACTCTTCAAACCAATTTTGACATTTAAATAAGTACACATGTTGAGCATCTGATAGTAACAGCTCAGTGTGACTAGAGGCTCTCAGAGAGCTGATTTGTGTATTCATATTGTATGTAAAACACTTGCTGTTGTGGGTCACCCTGCAACGATCGCACCTCCTTAATAAGAGGCTACAGGTTGATTAAAGCAGTTATACATAAACAAGTCATAACTGTTTCAGTCTTCTTGTCTTAAATTGTTTTCTCAACGCTTTCCATCTATTATTAAGTGCGCCTCCCTCTGTAAACTGGGTACAGTTACACTTCCATTAACTTGCAGTTTCAATTATTCATTACTGCTGGTTTCCCTTAGACACAGGGTAAATATATACAAGCAAATGATGTTCTATGCTTAACGCACGTTGGCATTACGTTGATATGGTCGGATTTCCCCTTTAAGACGAGACTAAATTAAATATAGACTGTGTTCAGATAACATTTACGGTGTAAATATATCCTACACGTCTGACTGATGCTTTAACACCAACGCAAACAATAAACGAGACTACTCACATCCCGTCTTTTCCGCCAGAGCAACGTATTCTGGTTGACCAGGTAAGGACTGCAGCGCACCCATACCTCCGGATAATTAAAGCTCCTCCCCGATCAGCGCACTTTTAACGGGACCCGAGGCGGGTCGGAAATGAGCCGAAGCAGCTGGAACTGAAACGGATCTCAGATCTTCATGATTCCGAATCATGCGTCTCCACCTGAGTGTTTGCACGGTCGCCAGGCAGGTCTCATCCTCTGCTGACTGCGCAGGCCACTTCCGCAAATACCGTCCTGCTGACGACACGCACTGAGAAACAACAGGCTATAATTTGAATAATTAATTCAGTTTTATTTATTTTATTTTTTTTACTTGCCCTGTTATGTTTACACTGCAGGCAGCGATGGTGGAGCGCGGGGAGAGTAAGAGTAGGGTCTCAGATATCATGATACAGGCTCAAGTGACTGAAAGGTCAGAGCTAGTATTCCACACTGCACAGGAGTATTACGTATTTCTATATATTCATACAGGTTCGCCACGTCATCAATTATGACCAGCCCCTTCTTACTGCTTTAACCCATGTAACCCTGTCAGCTCCACATCCGCCCACCTGTTTCAAACATAAACTGCAGGCTGCATTACATTTACATCACGGCATTTAGCAGACGCTTTTATCCAAAGCGACTTCCAAATAAGAGCTTTACATAAAGTGCATAGAACCATGATGGAAAAACAACAAGATGTCTCATCAGACTTGTAAGGGCTGGTGATGTGTCACAGGTGCTATAAGTAAGTACATCGCTGCCAATGGCAGAATCCAAAGGAGCATTCAGTCTAAGAACAGATTATCTATCTATCTTTGTGGCCTGCACCCACAAAAATGTCAAGCTGAACTACTGCAAAATACCAAATATTCAGAGCTTTCGCTGATGTATCATGATCTTCATCAGCTGGTGGTTTGCCACTTGTAGAAATGTAGCACTCGAAGAACTTTCTCATCCATGTTGATTTAGAAATTGAGGTTTAAGTTCATTCTCGACCTTGACACCATCAACAGCTCTAAAACAGCTAAAACGCGACCTCGAGGAGAGACTGTTTATCAACGGCTGTTTCTAATGTCATGTAATTGTAGCCATTTTGCATTTTTCCACTGTAACACTTGCAACATTTCCACTGTATTTTTTCAAGTTCAAGTTTTAACTTCTTATCTCTAATTCTGACTCTACGCGAAGGCGTGTTTCTGAACCTCCTGAGCTAAGTGACAATCTGCACCCACTATCAGACCACAACTTCCTCCACCTCTGACTGGGGTTGTCTGGGGTCAGATTACACAACAACTTGAAACTGAAAGAAACATGACAGTAAAGGTGCCTAAGACAGAGAACTGCTGCTGCATTAAACCTTCAGGACAGTGTGACACCACATCTGAGGTGTGGCCTGAGGTTCAGCAAGTTCAACATATTTGAATTCCGCAAACCACAGAAGAGTCAGCAGTTAGCAACACATTTAATTTTAAAGCCTGAAACCTGTCATATAAATACTCAAATACCTACAACATGTAAGAAATCTCATCATTATCTATCATTTCTTAAGTGAGCTCCAATGTTTTTGTGTGTCTTTTGTCTTTTGGGCGTCAATAAATAAATGTAAAAGAAAATCCCCTTAGGTCAGCTGCATGATCTTGAAGAGCTAAAAAAAAAAAAAGATTAAAAAAATGATATTCAAAGATCATTCTACTTCTAATCTGGTTCAACTTTGTATTCCAGTTTATGCAAAACTTAAATGTGAAAATAAATCCAAAACACTATCTCATGTATGAAAAGTTTCCAAAAATGATTACAGCTTGATGCCTGTAGTCCTGGCTGTGCATGTACATAGTAGGACTGCCTGTACAATCATTGAACTAGCAAAAGTGAAACAAGGTACATAAATATATTGATTACAATTATGTAGTACTAAGGTACACCACATGGTGGCAGCATTTAGCCAACTATGTAATGCAACACCAGTTTATGACTACAGAAATGTCAGTTACCTGTGTGCATTAAAGTGCCTTTATTGTATAAAGTGTTTACTCTCAGTCACTTGATGGTAGCATTTATAATTGTGTTGAATGTATTGTTAATCACATGGTACTCATTGTCAGTATCATTCCAACAAATTATATACCGTTAATTCTCTTTCTCCATCATCTGTAATTCATTGTGTAGATCTTTATCAAATTCTATTCTATTCTGCAACTATTTCCAAAGCTGTCGAGCCCCACCTGCCGTCTGTACCTGCTGCGTCCTCCAGTCGAGACTAATAGATGTCACTGTGGTGAATCAACAGGCATTGTAAGGACAATAGCAACACAAATGAACTGCTTGGAAAACATATCATCTTATCCTACTAATCTATTCTAATCTGGACAGAGACCACCTCTTAAAACCTTTTGTATTCCTTGTAGACACTATTCTCCGGGTTGACCCTCACAAATGAGCCAAAAACAATTAAAGCTACATTTCCCTTAAAGTCATATATATGCGTGTATCAAATTCAGGTGCAATATTGTATTCGTAGGATTGGATTGTCAGAAATGGTCACCTTTTAAGCTGAAGAGCTGAACAGGCTTTATCACCTTTGTGCCTCCTGGAAAACACACTGTCAGGAAAACTGAAAGCCTCATTATGACACAAGTAAACGAAGGTGCAGTAATAGATCGGCGGTATATCGTGAGAATTGGGAAGTCAATAGAACTCTTTATACTTGTTACGATACAACTTGGTTAATTATTACAACTTGTGAGAGCTCTTTATGCTCTCTGTGCGAACACTGTGACTACATTATGGCCGGATTAACTAGTTAAGAGGCCCCGGGGCAATCATTTGTTCTTGGGCCCCTACTGTCCAACCTCCCCTGTACTTTCTCATACCGAGACCCAGAAAACAACCATTACTGCTACGCTGGAACACTTCTAGGCCCCATGTTCATGCATAAGCAACACATGAGCAACTAAAATAAAGTCAAAAAACAAGATTTTGGCAGAGGGGCCGTCTACCAGACAGGGAGTCATAAGATGATGCAGGACTCGCGTTATATGATTTTCAGCTCAACCACAAATAACTATACAACAGATTATATATTTGAGTATAACAGCAGTTAACAACAGTGGACTGCCCAAGGTGAAATATTATATGCTTTATACTGTGCCATTTAAAATGTGAGCAACCTGTCCAACTATTGTTAATGAAAAGTAATGAAACTTTAAAGCTGTTTAAAATGGTGTAATTTTCTGTAAGCCGTTGACCTCTGGCATCAGAGCACACAGAGCATGTTCATTTATTGTCCCTGTGCAGGGGAATTGATGCATCTAATGGTACGCAATCAATCTGCTCTGAAAAAAAACAATCAACAATACATTTTCTTTTCTTTATCTCTCTGCCCTTGAAATGTTCTTTCATGTAAAATTCTCTGCCTTGCTGCCTGTTGTATTTTGTGTGTGTTGTCGCTAACTAATTCTGAGCGCGCAACATTTGGTGGCTTGAAATTGATTTGAATAAAGACCCTGCTTCAGAGAGACGGGGAGAAAATAAAGGAGGTGTCTGTTATACACGGAGACAAAAAGGGGCGGAAAAGCGTGGCCAAGGAGAGAGGGCAGCCTGAGCCTGTTTTGCATGCACGGGGGCTTCTGTGGGAGAAGGAGTTGACAGGGCGCCGCAGTGCTGCCTCCAGCTCTCAGACAACAGCTGCTCAGAAAGAGAAGACGTCCTGAGGGTGCTGCGACATGTCTCGCTCTTTCTCCATCTCTCTCTTCACCTGTCTGCCTCATCCTTTCACCAAACAGACACACGCTAGACACATTCGCACACACTCATCTCTTTCTCAATGACACGCACGCACGCACAAACACATATCGAGACATGTGGGTTGTGAGATTCATAAGAAATTGGCAGGCAGCCTGCACTCAAACAAAACACTCAAAATAAACCAGGTAAAGCTGAATTTTTGATGGGATCTGTTGTTTGTTCGGCTCACTTGGAAAGGTGTTTATGAAGAATAATTATCAGCAGTTTAATGGAAATGAAATATTCTTCCTCTCCTGTTTTCCGAGCCTGTGATGACAGAAATCCAAGTAGACACGTCTTTGTATTAACATCAAAAACCCATTTATATTTATTTGCATTGGTGTAATTTGGTTACTTATGAAGTTTTACTGATAGCTTTTGATCCATTTCCTCATGCAAAGAACAGAAAACCAATTCCTGCTGAGTAATTGTATTCACAAACTGAGAACCACACATTGCAATCATTTTATTTCTATTGTCAACTTGTATGATGCTTTTATATCTCACAATAACACTGTAACAATGTTTGATGTGACAGCTCACAGCATTGCAGATTGATTAAACATTTCCCTTTCATACACAAAAGCTCATTAAAGAAAGAATCTTTGGCAACACTTTATTTTAGGTCAGTCTATTTAGCATTCATAAAGAGTATCTAAATAAATAGTTTATACCACACTATGATGTACCTGTAAGCAGATATAAGTGTTAATGTATTTGTCAACAACTATAACTCATCCTGAGGGCTCCTATAAGTGAATTCTGGTGTATAAATAGATAATGAAAGACAATAAAGAAAAAATAAAGCGTTTGAAAAAAAAGTATAAAAATATAATAATAATATAATATATGTCTTCATAGGAGAAGTAATGATTGTACATTAATAAACACTTGTCATCACAGCTGCATACATTATAGAGTGTTATAAACCATGTATTAAATGTTCAATTACTGTTTAAAAATGCTAAACAGAGATGTTACAGAATCTTCTACATCAATCTGGTTTGGATCAGACATTTATTGTCTCACGTTAAGAGAAACAAAGGCACTTTCATTTCGAATGAATCCAAATGGGTGCATGACAAGTGTATGACATTCATAAGGCATGCTATACATTAATATAAATGGATTTGAAATAAGATTCAGCATCCAGTTTTTGTTTGGGTACTGTTAATTACTTTCAAGAGGTGACCCAGTTTGAAACTCAAAACATCCAGAAAGGGTGGGTGGGTTGCTGAGAATTGAGTGAGAAATAATTACTGTATCTCATGAGAAGGATACCAGCTAAAGAAAATAACAAAAATATACCTTCTTTCTAAAAAGAGATGATCTGAGTCTTGGATTTCACTCCAATAATTTGTGTCCGGCTGTGAGAGAGAATGACAATGCTCGTATTGTCATCTGAATCTTATTATTCATTCTCGTCCAATAAATCCGGAAAGTAGTTTCACAGCTTTTCCCCCCCAGTTTGCTTTTGAATTGATAGCACATAAAAGGAAAGAAAGATGTGCCTTTTTTTCATTTGACTTTTTGCCCTTGACTGTCAATATAGAAGAGGAGAAGGGATAGCAGAGGCGTGGACGGGGCATGCTCTGATCTCCAGGCAAAAAGAAATCAATTTCAGAGTACAAGCAGTTCAGAGGCGAGTAAAGACAAAACTAAGTTACAGTAAAAGACAGTAAGGTTGTAGAGAGGATTAAAAGTTTGGCAGTGAAGTTTCAGAAAATATAAAAGTCACTATATCATGATCTGAAAGATAAAGGATGGCAAATTGTTAAGCAGAGTAACACAAATTGTCTTTTCCCCAACAACTTCCTCCAGCTCCCACACCAGATGGGGGATGTAATCCCTCAAGTGTGTCCTGGGTCTTCTATATATGATATGCCAACTAGTGATGTTTTGATCACGAGCATATCGTTCATTTGAACTCCTCTTTTAATATGACCTAGTAGTGAAGTGTCGTCTCAGAGAGTAATTCGTTCATTTTGCGCATGCGCATTGAGCAACAATAATAATGCATGAGTTTCGTTTTTCTCACATGACCGCTACACAGGCTTAGTATTAGACAGAAATCGTCTTTCCACCCCCTGAAAGAAATAAACAAATTATTTTTAAAAAGTAGTTCATTTTACTGAACGAGATAAAGGAACTAAGTCGCTAAAATGAACTGGTTATCCCATCACTAGCCTGAACCACCTCAGCGGGCTCCTCACAATACAAAGGAGCAGTGGTTCAATGCCCAGGTTATCTAAAATCACTGCGCTCTCTTTAACATATAGGGAGACCAGGCACCAAGCGACTGAACCTCATTAAAGCCGCTTGTATTTGCAAACTCATTCTTTCTCTCACTATTCAAAGCGTGGGACCACAGGTGAGGTTCTGAATGAGGACTGACTGATAAATCGAGAGTTTAACTTCAACTCTCACTCCGGCACCACATGCTCACACAAAGCCCGCCAGCCGATGCTCCTAACTGATGATCTATCTCACAATCCTTTGTGCTATCACTTTACAAAAGCTCATGAATCAGCTTCAGACCTCTCCACTGAACATTGAGGGTCACAATCCGATGAAGCCAAAGGGAGAACATCATCCGCAAAAAGCAGAAAGGCCACTGCTGTGTCACCAAATGTCAAGTGTCCTACATTTGTATTTGTATTTAATTTGATTTGTGCTCAGCATTATTATTATTATAAATATTACTAATTACTGTTGCAAGGGTAGCAATGCTCAGCCTTAACCTATAATACACAGTAATCTCTTATTTGCCAATATAACTATCTAAATATCAAATGCTGGAAATAAACGTTTTACGCCCTATAATGTTGTCTAAGTGGCACAAAATGAAGTGTTTCCAGGTATTTCATGGTGAAGGCATGCATAATAATATTCATAGGTTATATGTGGAAATACGGATAATAGTATCTACATTGTTCCATTACCAACATTGCAGTTACAGATCTTAAGTATTCAGGCCATTGCTCTGACCTTCCATGTAATCAAAGTCTATAACAGAAGTGTTTATGAACTCTAGACTCTGAATGCCAACGTATTGACTGGTTTGCTGCTCCGTTCATTTAAGTGATGCTTCAACCTATTTAACAATGCAGACCCTTCAGTAGGTTCATTATTAGAAATTCAAATCACGTAAAACATATCATGAGCCTTAAGATGATGTCAAATATTTTCACGAAAGTACAGAGACACATGCATTAAATCATGATGAGACGTTGAATTCTCCATTTGAAGTAACGGTACAGCAAGAAAAGAAAAAAGGCATCTTGAATTTCACTCAGTATACAGTACATGATATGCATATATTTTGATATTAAAAGCAAGGACAGCGTTTCAAACCTTAAGAGAGAAGAATACAGAGTGGATGTGCGGTGTTACAGAGGTGGTAGACTGTATACTGCGGATGAATATGTGATGGAGCACAGGAACCTGTGATTATGAATTACAGTCGACCCATCTGGGCCAGGCTCTGTCTCAGCCTAATTTGACTACTGATTTTAAATGAGGATGTTGTTTTTAAAAAAAAAGTTCAATATAATTTGTTCCTCTTCTGGTCAGATGTGACGTCCAAGCAAGATAGAAATGGACTGAGGCAAAGAGGAAAAATTGTGCTGTTTGGCCCACAATGATCCCACACCCACCACTCTCTGTGTGATGTGTATGGAGCCTGTTGTTCCCATTAACGCCAGTGCAACCAGTACTACTATGCTGGAATAAATACCAAAGTGGTATATATAATATGTCTGTGCCAAATTTCATGATGATCTAATCCAACAGTTGTCAAGACATTTCACTCAAAACAACAAATATTAACATCAATGTGGCGCTAGGGGAATCATCAAACTCAGTAGGTGCCATCAAAATTTGATAGGAATTACACAATCAGCTAATAATGCACACTACCCAAACCATTTGACATGCAGCAAACCTGGTTGTGAAGGTTGTAACAAAATATTACCCTGGTTATTCAAAAACATAAGCTGCAGAACAATTGTTGTTCTAGATGAATGCAAAGCAGATAGGAAATAGTAATGACTTCTCTCTGAGCCTCAAATACAAATGTTCATACTTAGAGTGTAATCAGATGCATAACCCTCCACCTAAAGTCTGTCTCTGTCACTCAAGTGTTTTTCCTTCATTTCTTCCTTTTGCCCCTAAGGACTTGAGATCTGACTTAACAAGGCTTGAACATAAAAACAGCTTGGGATCATGGTTTAGTTAGTAAAGATGTCAGTGTTGACTCCTTATTGCATGATTTAGATCGTATAGGGCACCACTGAGGCCAGAGCTGGCACTGTCAGCTGGAATGAAAACAAGCAGGGGCTCCGGGGTCTTGGGATCAGGACTGAAAACTGCTGTTAGCTGTTATACCAAGGTAAGAAACCTGACAAGTAACTCAAACCCCTGTTTTCCATGGCATATGCTGCTAATATTATTATTTTATATGTTATTTTGACAATGTGGTGCCATATTGTGGTATGTATACAGTGAGAAGGTCACAGGGTCATGACTGCCTTTTTTTCAATATGATTAATCTTTGATGTACTAACAATGCTCAAACACAAGATGTGTTAAAAAGGCACATCATCAAAAATAACATCCCTTTAAATGTTACATTGCTTTTCTTAAAGAACACCTATTCCTCCTGTTCTGAGTGCACCGTTCTTTGCATTTGATCTCAGAAAGTAAACAACACGCTCATTTAAGCTTACATAAAAATGCATTGTCATGAGCCAAGGTCACTGCTGCGCACACTGAGTTCCTTAGCCATACTTGTCAGCAAATATACACTATTTACCTGTATTTTTCAGATTTTATACATATATACAATTATTTTAATTGTCAGATCTTGTCAAACATAACCCCCCTGATTGAGAAAACCTAAAACATGCCGCTGTTTATATACTATTGTAAAAAAAAAAAAAAAAGAACTAGGCGTTGAAGACATGGCTAACAATGAATCATCACTGTAATTCAATAAGTGCTGATTAAATCAGATGTGACCCAAAGTATCATTGTCTGTCTTCATCCTGAACACTTCCTGCTTGTCCAGCTCCCTGAAGGCAGACAGAGGGAGCTTCAAAAGACTTTGGTCCACCTGGGGAGTTTCAACCGGTTTCTTCCTCGTCTTGCTTTTTGTTGTTGTTGTTGTAATTGTTGCATGGGGGACAAGAATCTTTCCACAGAGAGAGTAGCTTTGTAGTTTGAAGGGACACTGGTTAATATTTAAATCAAGCAGAACATTTGGGAAAATATATACTGCCTGAATGGGTTTAGACACTATACAAGTATCAACTGTATAAATTCAGAAGCTTTGTGAAAGGGCAGTGGTTGTGGTTGTAGTAAAAGATTAAAAAAAAAAAATGTATTTTATGTGGCGGTTTCCAGGTGCCTAAAATATGATCGAGCCACCCTGGATCTGTGCCGTGTTAATGCAAGTGCTATACAGAAAAAAAGCTGTTTTGTTCACCTTGAAGACATTCTTGGACCAGGTTTAGTCAGGGAATTGGTTCACCTGAAAGATACTGACTCTTATTTGAAAGTTGAGAAGAATCCCCCATCCCTCCGGCACTGCACCATGGTCCCTCTGCATCAGTGCAATTTTGTTCCTGACCTGTGTCTCCTCTTTTTTTCATTCTATTCACTTTCCTGCACTGCGTGACATGGCTTAATGTGAAGTGCTTCAGCAGGATGGCTGGGCTCTCGAGCAGCTATATTATGTTATCCGAGACTCAGTCTCTCCCCAGGTCCCTGCTTAGCGCTCAGAAACAACCTGTTGTGTTGAGATACTGGCCTGTGTCATGCTGAGCTGTGGCGCGGCGGTGATCAGCTGTAATGTTTACCTGCTGCAATGCAGTCAAGGTCAGAGCATTGAGATGGCTCTAGCCCAGTTCTTTGGCATCAATGGAGACCTGTGTGAGGCGAGGAGCTGTTGAATGTTTATTATACACACAGACCAGCTTGTGTCTGCTCTTTCACCCACCACCCCTTTTGACCCGCAGACCAGAATGGATGATTTAGTGGTGGTTCTAAGTGATTCTCCTGCAGGCTTGACAGGAAGTGTGTGTTGCAACAGTGATGATCAGTTCCCATGAGTCTTCTTGGCAGGGATGTGTGCCATTGTTGGGCTTCACCATATAAGCCTGTAGAGCTCTGTTAGGGGAGGATGTGTGAGTTAAATAGAAGGTGACATATTGCACACCTGAATCTACAACATGTCTCCAGCCATCTGCTGGGCTCATCTGTGGTGGGCTGAGCATGTGCACACAAGCTGTAGGGTGCAAACACATGAAGAGGGTCAAATGCATTGAGTCCCTTTCAAGAGTGTCTGTGTTGATAGACCCAAGCTAACCTTCGCTGTCGTTGTTTGTCTGACGTCTGTTGTGTTCTTGCAGCAAATACAGATTTTAATTGTTTATCAGGGTCATTATCATTCAGTCACAGTCTGTGACGCCGGCAGTAGATCCATAATAGGGTAGCATTAGGGTAATCAATCACGGTGTGTCGGGCAGCAACACTTGACACCTAATGACATCTAAAATCAAAAACACGAAAGCCAGTATAAACAGATCTCTGGTGCTTTGAAGCTTTTCCAAATTAGTTTCAAGAAAAAGCTTTAAGGAGAAATTTGCAGTGATCAAATCAGGGCACTCTTTCATACAGGATGGCATTACATCTGGCCAATCACGTCTGGGCAGCTGGAACAATCAGCTGATCCAGAGAGAACTTTCCTGGACTTTTCTCAGTCTTCAAAAAAGTCTTTCGGAAGAGGTCTGAAAGTTAGAAACTTCACCAGAGGTGTGTTCTGATGTGTTTGCATGTGTGTACCACCACGAGCAAACAGGTTACAAATCTTGAATAAAAATCTAATTATATCAGGAAGCTTCATTTATTAAAATTCACTGATTTATAAAATGTTTAGACTCTTTTTGTCTTCACCACATTGTGCTGCATTACCATATAACAATTTTGATCTGTGCTTTTAGTCTGAAAGAATGTCCTAATTAGAAATCAGACCAGGATTTAACCTTCCAGCTGATTAGACCTCAAGTTGGGAGGAGCTGTAATTAGATTTTCATGAGGTCACCAATGTGCTAATAAGAAAAATAAAAGAGGATCTTTGTTTTGCACTTTAAGATGCTTTTAATTTAAGAGGCTTTTTTTGCTTTGATTCGCCAGCCTGTGCGGTTGTCGGTTGTCTTGTGCAGCATTGAATTATTTTGTATCATCTT
Source organism: Nannoperca australis (assembly GCA_036023655.1). Taxonomy (NCBI): domain Eukaryota; kingdom Metazoa; phylum Chordata; class Actinopteri; order Centrarchiformes; family Percichthyidae; genus Nannoperca; species Nannoperca australis. The sequence continues at coordinate 15,998 of JAVQJD010042305.1, forward strand.
CTTGTTCTGTTATCTGGAATCAATGTTAGTCTACAAATGTTTTTTATATGTGTTTTTTATATTTTATACATTTATTCAAAAATGTATAAAAGCGAATGTTGTTCCAAACAAGCGTAATAAATTGAACATACGGTAAAAGTGATTTAATCAGTCTGTGTACGCACATACAGGCTCTGAAATCATTCACTATTCATCGTGTAGTCCTCTAGATAGTTGTCTGAATGTTTAATGAGAATTATTGTACCCAATACAATGGATTTGGACCACAATGTAATGTTCCAAGATTTATCTGCATTATGCATTGCATGACAAATTGATTTGTTTTGATGGCTGTCAGATGAGAGGAATGACCCGAGTACACATTGTTTTGATCTTGCCAACCGACACGCTGCTCTTTATAGGATTCCCTCTACAGTGAATGATCAGAGGCATGGTTGTCAGAAGAGGTCTAATCAGGTAAAATAAGTGACATCACCTGTGTGGGCGGATCATGACGATATATACTGCCAACAACTGCATGTTTTTATTGTGTCAGGTTATTTGAGGAGACTCCTCCCGCAAGCTAGGGTGTAGTGTTTTCTGAAAGGTTGACAAGGCGTGATTAAGCACAACTGATATGATATTTAGCTGCAAAAGATCCCACGGCTGCACGGCGCATCCCACAACCTGATGTCTACTATCTGTAGGCAGCAGCTTCAAAGTTTGATCCCTGTGATGCTCCCTCACATCAAAGGGAAGTAAATAAAGGGAAATCACGGCTGGTGGGTTATTGAGTAGACAAGTTGTTCTGCTGTGTTTACTGCTCAGTCAAACGGGTGACAGAGAAGAATTTTGTCCGTGGTGACAGGCATGCTCTCCAAACTGTGTCTTTCTGTTTCTGTTTTTAGTTTTCCAGGAAAAGCTGAGAGAATGGCCCTCCAAGTGTGCAGCTGGAGGAAAAAAAGCGCTGTGTGTGTGTGTGTAGGTTGAGTCACAGCAGGTTGTTTTATACGCCAGGTTTCAATCTGGATTAACACCCCCTGCTGAATAAGATAGGTCTCCTTGTAGCATAATTAATGTGAGTCATGAATGATTTCTCATTTCTCTCAAGGTGAGGAACTGTTTCAGATAAAGAAACTCACAGAGGCATTACTGAAGGAGAAAAATAACAAACTTTCTTGTCATCGCTATTAGAAATGCTTTGTTGGCCAAAACTAATTTAGTTTTAGGATGGAATTTCCCTCAAGTATCATGACATCAGTCATTTCTTACATTAAGCAGACACCTGCTGTGCACCTCAACAAGGGATTGGCCATTTCAGTGTTTGTTTACTGCATTTTGGAGAAGATGAATAATAGCGAAACAACTTATAAACAAGAATTATGCATTCACAAAGGTTTCTCGGGTTTGTGTAGAACCCCAGTGAGAAAAGCTGAATGTTTAATTCAACTGATGTAGATATTTCCTCCCTGTTAACCTCCTTCCAGTTGGTTAATTAACTAAATGATCAACAGCTGATGCCAAGAACAAGGTCACGTTCTGTTTTCCCCAATTTGTAAGAAGAAAAGGATTAGGGCCTGGAACAGAATGTAAATACACATGTTTGTTGGCGAGTATTTGGTGAAATGTAAGAAAATGTGTTTTAATAAAAGCCTGCATGTCAAGTTCTTAATAGTAAGTGCTAATTTAATCTAATTATTTCAAATGGTTTTGTCCGCTGGCCAATATGTGCTAGTTGTAAACAGAGAAGGCATTAGGGAGACCCATTTTATTTGAACAATATTTTTCATGGTTATCTTTTGTGTTTATTTCTTCACACATTTTATTATTGTATATATTAATTATAGTGCTTGTGTTTAATTTTTTTTCTTGTACTATTTACTACAGTGTTGCCTGATTGAAACACACAAACAAAACAGAGAGACTCGTAACATAATCACTGAAAATGTGATTTATGTGAAAATGTACTGTTGAAATCCATTTGCAAATGTGCAAATCAGCTTTGCAGCGAGGCTGACCAGAGATGACCACGTAAACACGGAGACGGACAGATATGTCCACATTATAAATGCAAACCATCCAAAGTGGTGTATTCCATAATAATCAAGTGTGTAAATGGGCTTTGGTGGCAGCAAATCAACCCTACCTGTAAACAGATGGACTGAGGGAAGCTAGCAACCCCCTCGCTTGTTTGGAGGGACACCACACTGATGTGGCAGAAAACAGAAACAGAAATCTGATTGAATAGGTGTGCAGAGGAGAGGTACAGTAGAGAAACACTGGCTGGTTTTGCTCATCCTGCCACACATTATCAATTGTATCCTTATTTTTGTAATCCTTTGATGATTCCTTATTTTTATAGTATATAACAATATAGGAACACATTTGAATGGCTGAACAAACATTGATGAATCCGTTTATTCAGAAAAAAACGTTAAGGTGGTTTTGAGCTTTCTATCAAAACAAATGAAAATCTGAAGAAGACAGAGATATCATCTGCCTCACAGCCCTCACTGAAAATGAATAAAACATTTTGAAAAAGAATTTATTCGTGCATTTTCTGACTATTTCACATGTAGATGACAGAATTTCATTATTTCATTTTTGATTGCTTTATCATCGATGGTGTTATCATTCATGAGTCTAAGGCCCTTGACTTTGGGGGCGGAGAGATAGTTATCTGAAGGCTCAAAGTGATCACACTGACGCTGGTTTTAAAATGCTGTTTTTTTTCTTTCTTTGGGATACGGACGTTCTTTGCCCTTCGATGTCTTTGTTTCATACCACTTCAAGAAATGAAAATAAATGACCTCAAGTAGCCGTATCTGGGTGTCCTGATTCAAAAGCACAGTACAAAATGAATCCCGCTGTACACATCTACATGATTGCTGCATGCAATCCACAAGATTATAAGAGCAGCCATTCCTGGAAACTGATCCCTCTCTGTGAAGTCTCAGCTCGTGTGCATAGAAGAAATTAATATGGCAATTGCATAGAAAGACCTGTTCATGAGAAGTAAATCTGCACATAAATCTTCCTACTTCGATAGAACAGTGCCTCGTCTTAATTGGCAGGGCAGTATGAGGGGAGAATGTAATCACCTGCAAAACACACATTATTTGCATTCCTGAGAAGCGGACAGGCTATGTGACTGAGCGAACAGTTTAGGGATTTACATTTCTAAGTGAACTATAGGATAAATATGGAGATAAGGGAAGAAAATGTATGGGAGCAGATGGGAGGCTGTTGGGAAAAAGGCATGAAAAACAAAAGGGAAAATTAAGGAAAAATCTAAAGCACACAGACAGATGTAATGGCTTATCTTGAATGGAGTTTCACCATTGTTATTCATAGAATTGCATGCTTGGATTAGGAGGCGTTTCTCACCCACATAACATTCTCAAGGCCTGAAATTGGCACTTAATTCAATGATGGTGCAAAGAGATCTGGCGTGATTAGAAAAAAAAGCAGCTCTGGCACAGCCAGGAAAGGAGCCTGATGCTATAAAGACATCTTCAGTTATTTTACAGGGAAGTTAAGACAAGACAGGGAATGTTTAAGACATGGAATGAACATTTCTCACTATCACATTTTATCATATACTGTGAAATTCCTATGTTTTATTTCTATTTATTTGTATATTTAATATATTAATTTCCTTTGCATTTTGCCAGTATTTGAAAACAAAAAGTGGAGACAGATGAAAACTGAAACAGATGCAACAAACTTGGGCCAGATTCAATCCCACGTTACGGTTCCATGGTTTGTACTTCAGCCCAGTGAGCCGCCAGGACACCATAATCTCTTTCTTCACACAGTTCCCCTTGAAATAAAAACACTGTAATCATCACTTGCAGGACCAAACAGTATTATAACAGAATCCTGTGAAAATGATATCTTACTTAATGCATCTTTAACGATTATACAATCATTCTAGCTCCTGATATGGGATTGACCAGCCGGACTTGTAGCATATTTACATTTTAGGAAAGATCATTATCCCAGCACTTCTGCTCCTCCACCTCACCACACTGTAACCCTGCCTCCCAGAAATAAATCTCAGTATCAATCAGACGCAATTCTGCTTCCTTTGTGAGGACGAATGACAATCCTGTGAGGTACAAGACCGGGTCTGTAAAGCTCAAACACAACCAGATAATCTTTGCTGACCACGGGTTCTGGCAAAGCATCTGATTCCCCCCTTGGGGGTACCGATGGCCAGGGTCTTATCAGGAACAGTCCTCGTCCGGAGGCATGTTCCAGAGATAACCACCCACAAGAGAGCAGCGACAATAAACAGATGAAAGGTCTAGGAGGAGCTGAATAAACACTGAACTCAATAATATTGAATTTGTTGAACAAACCCAGAGAAAGCTTATTATACATGCAGAAGAATCTATAGCTATATTGTACACACACCAAATTAATCATCCAATACCTTTACACAAGCTTCATAGATACAAGATGAATTTCTGAATGTTGTTCAGTATACATGCATCTCCCTGTAAAAAGACTGACATCTCGTCAACACTGCTCCCCTGTGCAAGACATTGCTCAGTGACGTCAACACACACATGGTTCAGCAGAACTGCTTTGATCTTTTCTCCCAAGAGCAAGAGATTAAAAGAACAAAAGTGAAAAAGGTCCTGTAGCATTAACACTTGGCAGAGAAACATGTGACAGATGACAAAATACTGTTTATTTAGTAGTTAGGCCAATAGAGAACTGCAGAGGAATGCGTGTCTACTCACAATGAACACAGAAATGCATAAATAAATAAATGCATAAATTGTCTTGCAGTAAATTTAATACAAACTTCCTCAAGTAATCATCATATAAGTGTTGAGCCTGAGCCCTCAGCTCATTCAAAGCCGATACATTGCCCTCCTGTTCATAATGTAGAATAACAATATCACACTGCTGACTCTACTGGACTCGCGCAGTCAGGATTTCCCGTCCAGTTTCACTGTGGTAATTGAAACTGTGCAGGTGTGAGGCCCAGTGCACAGGGACTTCATTAGTAAAGAGAGTGGGTTTTACCTGACCCATTTCCAGAATACCCCGAGTGCTTCACAGAGCTTTTTTGACGTCTTAACTCCTGTTTTGACATAAAGAGTAAGGGTGATTAATTCATTGCTATGGCGTGTGAATCCACAGAGAGCGTCTCTGGGTCAGAGACCTCTAGGACTCCCTAACCCAAGGCCAAGGTCAGTACAGCTGGTGATCAATCATAAATGTTTCTCTTTTAATGATTGTCGAGGTCATGCAATAGATTTTTGCCCAAAACATCCAAATCTCCTTTAATGCAAATGTGATAAATTCACTAAATTCAGAGCTTCACTGTTCCAGTTAAGCTGACACACACAGACGTGGATATTTTGAAGATCTCCCTGCTGATAGATCAATGCAGATGACCACATGGAATTGTCTCATTTGGAAATCACTTTGCCGCTCACTGGAAGGAAGCAGGCAGGCATGAGCGGAATAGCAAGTGTCACACAGATGGCAATCACTGTTACTAGAGCCGTACAAGAGAGAATTTCATTAATTGGATAAGAGTGGTTGTTTACCTGCAGAGAGGAATAAACCAAATGACAACGACCTTGTGTTTGTTTGTTGATTTTATGTTTAGGTACAGTAATACAGGGATGAACATTTGCTCTGTTTACATTAACAAGAACAATCTCCAACTAGATCTCAATGAAAATTACATCTTTCACATGATGATGATGATTTTGTCTTTGGTATGTGCACCTGTCTGTCACAACATAATCAAATGATCTCTGAAATGAAACTGTTGTTTGTCTGCATTAGTTATGGGAAGTTGCTTGTCTGTGAAATTGACCAACTTGCTGTTCACCTACAAATGAGACTCATAACTCATTATCGAGAGCACTGAGACAGAAAGGTGGCACCAAATGAGTAGATTTCATTTGTTGTTCTTAAGAATCTTAATTCATGTAAAGAAGATTGACAATTAATGACTATATGGAACATTTTGGGAGACGGAGTTGTATATATGAGAGAAACGTGTATGTGTGTGGGTGTATGGGGGCTTTATCTGCAGAATCTAAAACTCTCTGTCTTATTAGGGGAATGTGTTGAGTTTATAGTTACCTTCAACACAAAGATGTCTGAAAATATTCCTTTTTCAGACAGAAGCTGTCAACTGTGACCAAAGCCTAAGATTTTGAAGACTATGACTTGTTTTTCTAAGTAATGATTATGATGCCACTTCCTATTCGATAGAATTGTCCTGGAGTTGCGTCCGATCCTTAATGAGTCTGGAGTTGACAACTGGCCCGGGCGTAATGGGTCATGAAAAGCTTATTTCTCTCTCTGTGTCAACTAGGGAGGCAGATTTGATTCATCCCAAATCTGCATACCCAATTTCCATTTCAAAAGAAAGCAATCCTTTTAATTTCCATGAAATTGGGTGTCTATTAGAGGGTGACTTAGATACATGGAATACATGAGTCAGTCCAAGAGGATTCTGACTTGGAGGACATCACACATGGGAAATAACCATGCAGATTATTGATGTTAACCTCCTCTCGTGACTTTAACATTAAGCACCATTACCTTTCAAATCAATAGCTTATCAGACAAATAAATATTTAAATTTCGTGATCCTTAATATCGTCTGTTTGTAACATCATAGCCAGGGGTTTCTGCGGTAGACTTGAAAGAAAACGTTCATGTTTTATTAGGTCAGGATTTATAAGAAATAATCATCTTTATTCTTATCAACCATTCTCCAATTTGCACATTTTTGTACATCTAATGGTTTTGCAAATGCCCTCAGTGGCTTGCTTACAGTTTTAATGGCGTATGAAATGTAATATGATCTTGCCTTTTACTTTTGCTGCCCTGGGAGCAGTCAGAATTATGTAACTTCTTATTCTGCTCAGATGGATCATCCTCTGAGCTTTCCTGGGCAAGACAGAAGTATTTCGTGACCCAAATCTGCAAATTCACAATTGAGTGCTTACATGGTGGATCTACAAATGTAGGTCAGCATGCCACTTTATGGGTCAGGCCTGCTGAAGGGCTGGGCTGTATGAAAGAGTGTAAGACATATTGTGTATTGGAAATTGATAGCCCAGTAAATATAGTGTTTGTTCTGCATATTATTTCTTAAGAATAACATGATCAAAGTTGTTCATACTCCATCCATTCCACTTATTCCACTGAGGACTGAGACATATTCCTTTTCATTTTGAACAAAGAAACTTCCTGATACTGAGGTTCACTTAATTCTGTCTGCATGAAAACTGTCTTTCTGTAATATATGGGATCCAGAGGCTGATATGTTCTGCATTTGTTTCTGTATCAGAAGAAATTATTCAAGAAAAGATTTTTTTGCATGAAATGACCTCTCACATAATTTATTCTTTCTTTCCCTGAGACACTGTCACAACAAAACTGCTCAAAGAGGTCGCACCTATAGGCTCCTCTGGCTCTGTTCCATCAGATTTCAAGCATGCTCTTATCTCGCCTAGAAACAGGCTGCACCCATCTCTCATCATCGGAGAAAATGACAAACCAGCTTTTCGACTTTAAAGCCAAACAAATTATAATCAGTGTGATGTTTTGCAATGTCACAGTAATGAAATACCCCTCTATAAAGTTCCTGGTCATCCATGTTTAGCAGCTGATCCTTGACATTCATATTAGTCTTCCTTCTGTGCTGCTTGTGATACAATCAATCAACAGCCTTAAAGGAATAGTTTTACATTTTGGTTAGGTAGATGAAAGAATTGATCCCACTCAGATGTCTGTACTATAAATATGAAACTGGAGCAAGCAGGCGATTAGCTTAGCTTGGCATAAAGATTGAAACAGGGGGAATTTGCAAGCTTGGATCTATCCAAAGTAGGGCTGGGCTATGCATGACATTAATGTAATTAAACTGAACTTTTGTTTTTGCATGATGTGTCTATATCTAATTATTACAAGCACAAAAGGTTTACTTTTAGTCAAAAAGTAACATAGATTATAGCTGGCAACAATAGCTATCCCGTAAACTGCAACATGAACAGAATAGTTACATTATGCACCTTCCACAGTTTACAGGACTGTCGTTCATCCAGGTGTCTCCCAGTTTTAGGTGGCTAACTGGCCTGGGTGTCTCATGCTGAATTAAAAAGTTGCATCTGCGAGAGGAAAAGACTGAAAGATGATTTCGCTGATCTCTTGCTTTGGGCTTGTTGACAAGTAAAGACGGGGGAATCGACCGAGCAGTGTGTGGATTCTACTTCATTTAGCCTGTCCCTGCTGAGTAGCTAGCACTAACTATCAGCTGTCTGGAGATACAGGCTGATGCTAAGAAACACAAACAGAGCAGATGGATTTGTGTGCAGTGGTTTCTGTTCTGTCTGTGTTAAAAGTGATTATTAAACTGCATGGCTGTGCTCGAACGTTATGCTGAAGCATCTGTTACTGACCAGCAGTCCATAGCTATGAGGGATAGTAGACACTTTTAATAAGTGCATAACAGTTGCGTGTTATATTATTCTTGCTCAACTGTTTTGCACATGACAATCTTATAAAGATCCAGTAATGTTCTAGTCTTGCTACATTTTATATGTAAAAATGACAACTTGCGGTTTAACAGGAAGTGACATGCCTTCACAAGGTGGTTAACGTTTTGTACAGATTAAACAAACACGATAATATATGTTAATTGGTGAGCTTTGGAGATGTTAATAGGCCGATGCTTTATCACTGGACAGAGCCAGGCTTGCTGTTTCCCCTTGCGTATAGTCTTTAAGCTAACTGTCAGCTTTAGTCTAGCATATTTAGTCTGTAGAGTTCAGAGTGGTATCACTCTTTTCTAACTCTACAAGAAGGAAAATTAGCTTATTTCCAAAATATTCCTCTAAGAATCTGGTTGGCGTTTTGGACTCTACACTTAACTGCCTCAGTTAGCTTGGTCAAGTCAGAGGCTAAAGCTGAAGGAAAGGAAAGGGTCACGGTTTGTTGGAGAGAAGAATCCTGAAGATGTCGAGGGCCCGATAGAGCGGACAGAAATCGCTGATGAGGAGCGATGACAGCAGAGTTAACAGAATGGTCTTGCTTGAAGGGCAAGAAGATGGTACAAAAGATGGTAGGAAGAGATTGAAAACAACTACAGTTGAAGCAGAACGAGCTCAGCTAAAACAGCGAGGTTAATCAAAATGGCAACCAGCGGAAACCAGTGTTTGAATCTAAACAATGTTTCATTTTCTAATTAAATCTCTATGACAAAGACAGGGGATGTTGAGACAGAAACAAAGACAGCTTTAGAAAAGCAGGATAAAAGAAAACCAAAGAACTCAATTACACGGCTAGTTAAAGAAAATTAATTGAAACAGTTCATTTGAAAGGTCAACTGTAACTCCAAAGCCATGACAAGGCTTTCCTTCTCTTGCTCTTGGAGTTTCTCTTTCTCAGACATATTTTGGGAGAAACAATCAAAAACATGCCTGAGGTCAGAGGAGGCACAGGTGTTTCTGTTAACATCAGTCAGACATTCGAGCAAAATAAAAGAGCCCAGACAGGCAGCTTAATCCTCACAGTCCAAAGACCACAATCTATTTTTTTGTGTGTGTGTGGAGATAAAAACATGAGGATTGTTGAAGATATTACAACAGTACAATTATTATTACGATCGTCCTTTTCATAAAGAGATTTCTATATATTCATTTTCATAGCCTGGTTTCCTAGATAATATCTTTAACAGAAGATGGGTAAAACTGTTAAGTCAGTGTCCTTCAAAGAGAGTTTTTGCTCTTTTGTCTTTGATGAGATCTGCATCAAGACGACGTGATTACTCACTATGATAAGAGGCAATATTAAATATGGGGAATGTCCTTGTCCGGCCAAACAGCTAAGCAAACCACGGTGCTAATAGCCAGAGGGATGCTTGTGATGTGATAGGCAATTTAATGTTTTATGACTCATCTCTGAGAATCTTACGGTCATTTACAGATGATCATTTAAAAACAATAATTCAAAGATGAACATTAAACATGAACATTAAAAGCCATTTAACTGAACATATCCTACAGCTGGCTTTAGTTCTTTAAAACAGGCAGGCAAATTGATTTATTTAATATTTGATAGTAGCTTGATAGTAGCAACAGCACACTAAAAAACTGTGTATGTGTGTTTGGTTTTTCTAGTTAGATTTTTTTGGGTGTGCTGTTGCTGTACGTTATTCCCCCACAATGCACAGAGAACATGGAGGAACTGCTCACAGCTGGAAAAACAAGGTGGTGGTGGTGGTGGGGGCAAAATGTTAGATGAACTTTACAACTCATTAGTATCCTCACGTTCTTTCAGCTCCTCTCCCTTCAACCCTGAGTTCAGTCCCTGTCCAGCAGCTTCAGCCCAGCTCAGCTCCTCTTGTGTAGAAATGAGCTTTACTCTAGTTGTACTCTAGTTGGTAACACTGGACTTCCCTCACATCTCCGTACTCACTAGAGAGGTGATGTTCACGTACCCAGAGCCAGTATCTTATTTCTTCATTCGTATTCTGATGATTTATGTATTTTACTGTATTGTTAATGACATCAATCTGAAATCACTGGTGTGGGTGTCATTAAGAGTTTGTAAGCAGTAAGCCCACCTGCTCCTCATTCCCCTTCATTAGCTCCACTGGTATAAATCCTGTACCTGCCCTTTAGTCTCAGACCGGTGTTGGGTTCTATATTGGGCTTTTTGCTCTAGTGGTCCAGCTTTGTTTTGTATCCTGCCTGCTTATCTGCCTTACCTTTAATGCTTGCCTACTTTTTGACCCTTTGGGTCTGACTGCCTGCCTGGTGCATTAATGAATAAGTCTCTGACTGTCCACTCAAACTTTGCTTTTTACTCAACCATTCCCTGCCTATGAGATGTGCTCTTTGAATCCACAACGTGTTTTCCCAAACTGTTACAGTTACACATGAACAAAGGCTGCAGACAACCCTAATAACTTTTTTATGCTACAACACACAGCACACAGCTGTATAAAAGGTTTAGATGTTGTTGAGTGTTCCTTCATACATGGTGATGTAAATGAGCATATTTTGTTTTCACATACATGTATGCTGTAGCAGAGAGTGTGACATGAAATCGGGCGGAGGAGACCAAGCTGCTGTAATTTGCATTTCTAGAGAAACACAACATTAGTTAATATGTTGTGGTCCGTAGATTGAAAAATGTAAAAAAGAGGAACATGATAAAAGTTGCAAAACTGCCAATGTCAGACAAATGTCATCATCAGATCATCCTGTCGTTGGGAATGAGCAGAACAAAGAGGAAGTTACATCTCTAAAATTGTCAATTTACAGTTTTCTATTTTCTGAAAAGTACAAAAGCACCGATTTGTATGGCACATTATCACGTACAAAAATGTAACTGCTCTTAGTTAATGTTGTGTGATGGGGGGAGTGGTATTAAGGTTGCCACCACCTTACTGCCTTAAATCAGTCCTTGTCCTTCCTGTCCTGTGAGGTTTGTACTGACTTTGCCTTGTCTGAAATGTGGCACAGACTTCATAATTGATCCTCAGGACAAAATTGTCAGTGCATAATGGAGGTATTTGGGTGATTGTCTGTTTGTTTCACAGTCAAACTCATTTTCCTGGAGAGGCATCTTAGTAAACTATTCTAACTGAATGACAGCCCACGCAATTGTCGGTTTTATATTGGACAGCTTGACAGGAGGAAGGCAGTTATCGTGACTTCCTGGGTTGTAGCAACCCTTCAAGTTCGATTGGAGCATCTGCTGCCTCAATAAGAAATCCAGCCAGAGGATGTTCATTCTCTGAAAATGGAGACGCGGCAGACTTAAAGGTACCCTCTGGACTTTTCTTTGTAAACAAGACGTTTTGTTTTATATTCAGTGTTTCTCAACAAAACACTGGGTGTATTCTTGAGGCCTAACAAACACATGAATCACTTTCCAAACTTCATAAAACATTTGGAAAGCCTCTGCATTGTTAATGTCAGCTTGTGGTTTTCTTATTCTCTTTTATTGGTACACTGATGCCTTTTTACACTGATACCTCCACCAACTGACACCCCCATGCTCGTGTTGTGCATATGCATCCTCTTGCTGTACATGGTTCAATAGCTCAATTTACACAAAATCACAATCATTAGTACTGTCACATCTTCACACCTTTTTCTTTTTTCCAAGGACAAACTCCAGCGTGTTGTCTGCACTTTTACGATGGTGATTGGCTGTCAGCTGAGTTCACACAAGGACTGCATGAAACAAGGGCAAAGGGGAGGGCAGGAAGGATCACTACTGACCCTGTACAAACTAACCATCTGTTCAAAAGCCCTTCCTTCTGGTGCTGATTCATCAAGTTTAAAATCAACAGGCGGTCTCCTTTTGTAAAAGTTGAATTGTCTTGTGGCATGTCTTCTAACAGTGGAAAGCAAAGGCTCAGCCACAATGTTAGTCAAAAGTTAGAATCTGTGGCCCAAAGATTTACTTGCAATTCGATTTTCTCATTGAATTTTCTGCACACGTGTCTTCTAGAAACCGTCGTGATCAAGTTGATCCACTGCAGACCAGAAAGCGTTGACATGCCCATAGGATTATCAAACGTATCGCTTTAATATTGCCACCAGTGGCTGAACAGCAAAGACTGAAGGATGTGTGGAGAAACAGCTTTATTACTCTAGGGGCAACCGACCTAGAGAACTGTAAAATTGGTCACAGAAATAGTATTGATCTGGCTTTTCAAAGTGCTGTTGTGACTAGACTCGTAATTCTCCTTCTCTAAATGCTCCCTTTCTGCCAATCCCACCCGCCCACCGCCCCCAACCCCAACCAGCTACATGTGATATTATTACACAAAGTGTGAGACAGAGGCTATTGTTGGATTTAGATTGAATGCCAGAGATTTCATTAGTACAGTGTAATTTGCCAAAGTAAAAGTCATCTTCAAACTTTGTATGTGGCTTTAAAAAAAAAAGACAGGTTTTTAGGTCATTTATTCTTAGAAACCTTGAGAAAATCATCCAACTGAACAGCTTGTCAGTGACGGAGATCTCATAACAAAGATTAAAAGTTTCCATAATTGATCCTGAGTCATGCAATTGAAAATATACATGGGACTGTCCATTCTCAGTGCAGGGTGACCTTGTCGGAAACAGCAATGGTCTTTACACAGATCCCCACCTGGGCTACAGTGTAATGGAATGGGAGATGAGGAGGATGCACCAGTGCAACCAGCTTGAGCAGACAATGACTGATTGTCTGGGGAATGCTACCTAACATAATGCATTACCGCAAACATAATTGACTTTAGTGCAAGACAAGATCCCCAAGGGCTAACAGTTTAGCCTCAAGGTCACCGTTTTGAGCAGAACGCATCGTGACTCTGAGAAGGTTTGTGCCAAGCTGGACAAAAGCGTAAAATACACAAAGAGATCCATTATCCTTGACCTTGCTTTACAGCAGCATGTATTAAAAAGCATGGCTCTCTACATCTCACAACAACTATAGATCCCATTTAATCCCAAGCCCTCCCAAGACAATTCGAGAGCTTCACCTGGATAGTATATTTTATTTCTGTGTGTTCAATCAATCTACACACCTCTGCTGAGAGATTCTTCTAGAGAGACAGTCTGTGAAAAGCAGAATACATACATCCTCCTGCCATACCATCATTCCATCAGGAAATGTGGTGGAGGAAGCTGCTTCTGTCATTTAACGAGGCTCGCTGACTGAGTCTGGCTTCAGTCTCTGGCCAAATGACAGCACATTTAGTGCCATCACCCATCAAGCATCTGTCAGTCTGCTGTGCCTCCTACCCTGATTGATGGTCACCCCCTGGTGTATAGTGAACAGCGAGTCATTCAACCACCATGTCACTATCTGTGGTTAATGACCTGCTCGAAGGCTTCCATAACTAAACAGACAGCAAAAGTTAGCTGCATGTCTGCGCCGACAATCACGACACAATGAATACACATAGTACATGCAATCAAATGAGGAAACAACTTAATATGATTATTGCAGACACAGTTCATGCTGCTAACGGTATTTATCTACATATGCATCAATTATTTCTATTATCCCTGACATATAACTGCAAAGGGAATGATTATTTACACTTTTTGCACGTAATGTTTCAATCTTATTTTTACACTATACAAGTGGAAAAGAGGCAAGCATCAACGTTTTGGCAAAGAGGTCTGTCTTCTGTAAAATGAGCTGAAGTTTTTAATCCCTATCGGCTAAGACCTGTATCTGTCCCAGGGTTAGAGGAGAAACTCTAACTAGATATTAAAAAGAAAAGGAAAGAATCTCGTTGGGGATGTTCAGCAGCTGATGATTCTCACTCACATTTCCATCACATCAAATGTGAAATAAGTAGTAATTCATTGTATCCATTCGATGTCGGGGCGATATCGAAGCAGTGTGAAATGAGCTGAATAACATGATGGCTAGTTTTATTCAATACTGAATAGATGTTAGTATGTTCGTGACTGGAAAAGGGTAAAACTCAACTAAAAGAAATATAATCAAAGATCAGGAGAGAGCTTTTCTTTCCCCAGGTATTCTGTGGATGTTTCCCGAGAGACCTATCTTGCACCAGGGCCTTGCTATTGAACATGAAGGTACCCTTAGAGCTGTTTTTCCACCTGTCAAGATGTTTTTGTGTCTGCTGGAGGGGCAGCAGCCATGTTTTCCTGATTGTAGGATTAAATGGACGTGGTAAGGATAGCAGCTTGTGATGGTATCGGCACTCTGTCCTCTAGACAACATGATGACAGCTGTGTCAGTTGGTGTGTAAGTTGATGATCTGTTTACCACGTCTGGTAACTTATTTACAGCTAAATAGACCAAAATTTGACTTACAGTCACCAGGTATCCAGAAACATGACTCTGAATGAATAATAATGTTGTTACGTAATTGCTGGATGTCTCATTAAGCAACTGTTTGCTAACAAGTTTGCCATGCCAACTTGTTTCTGCATTTCCCTCAAGTGGCCAGTGGCAACAAAGTAGTATGGCAGCAAGTCAAAATCTGTTGTAGACACTTGTACTGTTGTTAGAAAAGGTATTATAAGCATCAACCTTCTCATCCAAGGAGCATGTGAATGCAGCATTAGTCCTCTCTTTGCAGGGCTGTTGGAGGGCATGTTTCCTGCCTCTAACATGGCCATCAGCCAATGACAACTTGGAATTTAGGGGTCACACCATGAGTGGCCAATCAGATTTCTGTGCTTAGTCAGTCCCCCAGACATGCCCCCAGGCAGTCAGAAATATTCAATGGGGTACAACAATTGATGTCCTCATTATATTTTAATACATCACTTGAATAAGTGATGATGTAAAAATTCAATCCTCAATTGGGCCTCACAGGGTGTGAGAAAAAATGAATTACATTGCTATTGGTCATGACAATTCATGATGAATATTTCATCGGGGTGCCAGGGAATTCTCACGATTGCTGTTAATGACAAAGCATGCCATCTGCCACAGCAACAGGTAATTTAAGGAATCCATCATAATCACAGACGGGAACAGAGAATGATATAGTAACACAACAAGCTGCAGACAATACCCAAATGTCTGGTTGTCTGTTCTAAAAAAACGTTTACTTTCTGAGCTCAGTGCGTTTCCTGATGTGCCTGAAGTCTTCCAGCACTACTGGGTAAAAGCAGTGACTAAGACATTCAAGAACTGCATGTTTTCATCACATTTTAATTGGAGACATTTTACAGCATGATGACACCATAACCCTCCTCAAACAGGACCATGCATTAGACCCATGGGTCATGAGTGTGTTACAGTCTGACCAAAACAAGGACAAATTAGTGTCAGCGAAGTTGATTGAGCCAGAGCAGGTGCTCGAGGTGAATGTAAATTGCGCTAATGCATTTTTATTATCAAATATTCATGAATCACTGTGCATAACAGCCCATGTTTGACGCCTGTGTCTAATTGCCAATTACACCTGCAGTTCATAGAGCACGGTGGTGAAAACAATAGCATGACAGAAATTGCAGAAATTCATGTGCTGGGTCATCCCTTTATACATTTCTCATTTAAAACCATAAAAGTAATAAACAGTATAATGAATGCGTTTTGAAGGACAGTTGAAGGATCTCTTTTTCTAGAAGGTAAATGTAAGAAGGTGACCTCAAGAGGAGTCTAACGGAGAGCACGAGTCGACATCCATTCACAAATGACACATCTATACTGACATCTTAAGAGCCTGCTTTATGGTGGTAAAACAAGAAAAACACACATCCTTTGCTGTCAGTATCTGCTTTTTTATGAGTGTATCCAGATCCCCTCTACACCCTGAACACTACTGTTAGAGGTCACATACATAAAGAATATGTATGTGATTAGCTTTGTAACAATTCATTTATTTGTAAATATTATGTTTTTTAAAAATTATATGTATACATAATTTCTCAACCCACCATCACCAACATTAGAGATACATTGTTTTCTCTGGATGGTGAAGAAGTAGAAAAATATACAGTTTGCAGGGTTCAAGAACAAAGATTCTCATTATTCTTTCATATTGGTTTTTTCTGTCTACTGTGAGTTCTTTCCTTATTCTTATTTGTGATTTGGGGCTAAATAAATAACACTGACTCGACTTAACTCTCCTCTGGCTGGTAGCTTGTTCGCAAATGTATCACATTGATAATCCGAAACACTTTTCATGCCAAGCCTCTAACAAAGCCCAAAAAAGTTCAAATAGGTATCTGACTTTTCTCTGTGGAGCTGTTACAATTCTGATCACATAAAGGCTGTCTGTGGTGCGACCTCATAGTTTCTGAAACCAAAGGTTCTGTAGTCAATTACAAAAGCAATCAATAATCCCAAATGAATCTTTGACGGTAAGGTGTTTTGATGTAGGTGCCATTGATGAGAATTCTGGAACTTCTTTCTGCACTGTTAGTTTTATAGATTGCATTTGCCATGCAGGGAAAATGCTGTTCCAGCTTGTTTATTTAAAAAAATGACCTGTGTTTTCTTAAGATCGAGATGAACCTCATTACAAGTAGCTAGTTAGACGTCTCCTCAGCACTTACAAGGAGTGGACCAAATAATGGAGACACACAGTCGTATGTGAATATCAAGTAATTGTAGCTGAAAAGCAATAGGCTGTGTTGCCTCATGTATGCTTTACAACCATGCATGGACCTCATGAGATGAGAGACCAACTGATATAAATCAAAAGAGATGCCTTACCACGAGATTGTGAATGCTCCACCATGTTTCACAAAGATAGAGCTAAGTGATGATAATCAAAGTCTAATTGTGAGAATTCACCCATTGTACAAAGCTGTCCAGTTCTTGACTATCTTATAGAGGAACTGCACACTTTGACACACGTTTTGTTGAGATGTAAACTAAATGATATGACTGTACTGTGATGAAACACATCAACGATACAACAATATGTTTTAAAAATCAGCAGTCCGTGTATTGAAAATGGCTCAACATGCCATCTACTGTTTTAAATTAGCCCTGATCCTGCAAGGTCAATGCTGACATAGAGTCAACCATTGGAACCCGTCTATGTCATGACATTTATATATATACAAAAAGACTCTAATCAGTGTCTCCCTCATGTCCCCTGAGCCACACACTACATAGCAACAAGGTCATGCCTCCTACTGTTGTTGTTCCCTCACTCGTTGCATTTTTTTAATTTGCTGGGAGAGACAGTTCTGACTGAATTTAAGGGCCTAGTTACAGTTTAAGTAGGACTTCTTTTCAAAATGAAAAACTTGGCTGACTGAGCAGCCATGTCCAACCACTCAGCTACCTTCACTCCAGTAGAAAATGTTTGCTCTCTAGACAAAATCCAACAGTTACAAGACGTTTCTCTTGTTTAATTCAGTGAAGAGAACCTCCAGTAGCATAAAATGTCAGTGCAGACATGTAGCAAAGCTAGCTTGTCAGTCAGGTTCAGTATAATTTTCCTTCCTCACTGCTGTACATGTCCAACAGGTTAGTGTAATCTCCACAACCTTTACTCTTCTCATCACTCACTTTTTCTGAAACTGTCTAACTTGCATATTGACTAATCTGAAAGCAGAAGTGCCACTACAGACCAGTCTAAAATATATTTATAAAACCGGCCCCAGGCTGACAGGCAAGGATGTATACAATTTGTGGCTTTATCTTAGTCAGTTGTGGTGTACAAATTGGGAGATGACATGTGACCCTATTGCTCAGAATTCCAACTTTAGTTGCTTTGTTAAATTACTGTGTGTCAGATATTTCATGTTGCATATTTTCAAACTGCAGTGAGATGAACCTCTACACAGTGTTTGGAGTTTTTTCTCCATCCAGCGCTATTTATTTCCATCCTGACTTCCTGGATGTCAGCAGCTGTGGTTTTGATGTCTCTTACCTCCCTGCTTTCTGGTCTGTTGCCTCTGCAGACAACCCTCAGCCCTCCCTAAAGGCTTAATTTAATGATGATAGGATGGATGTCAGGACTGAGATGCTCTCGACCAGTCGCAGCCCCTCTGGCTGGGATGACCGTCTCCCCTTTGAATGACCACCATGGCTCCCTTTTCATCCTATGAGGCATATATTAACTTTCTACTTACAGTTGCAACTGTGCAGCCATCAATTGCAATACACAGGTGACTCACACTAAAATAGCTGCTCAGAGCCTTTCCAGGCTTCTCCAGAGAATAAAAAACATCTTATTAAGCTGTCGTATGAATAAAAACACAATCTGGTTTTTAGGTTTATAGACATTTAATTTTTATGAAGGTTATCCTCAGATGAATTGCCTATACATTTGTACAAAATTATTTATCGTTATGTTCAAGAGATGTTGTTGGTTTTTATGATCTTTTGATTGATACGGTGTTAAACAAATGCATTGAAATTTGGTTTTATGTGTCGTGTAATCATTTAAAGATTGATTTTCTGCAAACACGGGCTTTACAAACGACAAGCTGCATTAGGGCGTTTTCAAAAATCTTTTCCATCGTGTCTTCTTAGAGCAGTCAATTTTACTGCCAAATTTAGGGGATGTCGGTGCTACTATCCACCATTTGGTTCCACAATTTTGTGGAGAGTGAATTTTTGTGAGAGTGTGAAGTGTGAAAATGATTTATGTCTCCGAATCTGAGCCATCACATATCCACCGTGTTGTGCTGGATCTGAGAGAGAACAAAGCCTGTTTTCAGGTTTTAAGTTTGCTTGTCTGAGTACAGAGCCAGCGGGAGGCTCAGGTGCAGCAGAGAGAGACAATCCCTGCACATTTAGAAGGGAATAGACCTGTCAGTCCTCGAGGAACCAACCAGTGGAACCACATGCAGCGCTCTCAGCACACACCACACTTATCTGGTGTGAACCAGGGTGGAAAGATACTAATGCAGGGCATCATCACGCGAGATGCAGGCATTCTCAAAAGGTTTTGTTTTCTTTGGAGGGCATCTCGCTGAACATTCATCATATTTCAGTGATTCAGAGAGCTGGTTATGAACAAAAAATAAGGCTGTGTGCTGCTTTGTTTTGGGTTTAAATTAAAAAAGAAGTTTGCTGCCTGTAACCCCTCTCTGTGGGCTTGCTCTTTATCAGGAACAGAATGGTTTTCATGAGCAAATTCACAATTCTCCTGTAATCCATCATCCGTTTATAAAAATGTATAAAGCGGTTTATGTCTCCCATGAATCCTTGGACGAGATTTTAAGAAAAACGTCTCCACATGGGAAATTAGTTAATATTTACTCTATCTGCATTTATAAGTGAGTAAGATAGCTCTTTGCTTTGAGTTTGTATACTTTTAAAACACTGCATTGGAGCTTGACATTTTGGGAAATACACTAATTTACTTTCTTGATGAAAGTTAGATGAGAAAATCCCACTCTAGTGTCTGTATGAAAAATATGAATCTACAACCAGCAGGCGTTATTAGGTTATCTTATCTCATATGTTTCATCTGTACAAAAACTAAAGTGTAAAAGTGACATGTTAGGGTTTTATGGGTGGGAGTATTTCTTTACTGGGAGCAGTAAATTCCTAAAGTCTTGGCCTTACTGTGAGATTGCCAGGAAACCAGCAGAGACTCCATGTGGGAATAAGTGATCTTCAGAGGTGCTGGTAGGTATTTCATTATCTATGGACTGAGTCAGACTAGCAGTATGTCAGTCTATGCAATGCTAACCGGCTGATGACTGTAGCTTCATAGAGATATTAGAATGATATCAGTCTTCTCATCTAACTCTTGGCAAGAAAGCAAATAAGTGTATTTCCCAAAATGAATGCCTGAAATACACCTGGCACCAAGTAGCCTAAGGCTTGATTTACATTTTCAGTAATAGTCCCTCAATTTCAGTTTAGCCCCAGCCTGCTATGGCAAATCTTCTGACCTGAGATCTGAGCTAAAATGCAAACAGGGATCAGGAGCCTCACTTGTTGCTATAATTCTCTTTATATTTGCCCAAATGTGTTTTGACTTGTGTTAACATTTAACACACAGGCTGGTGGAGAGTAGGAGAATGAAGATAATCACATTAGAGGCGGACAGGCAGCAGTAGGGGTGGAGGCGTGCGTGCGTGCGTGCGTGTGTGCGTGCGTGCGTGTGTGCGCGCGCTGCTTTGTGAGAGCCCAAATGAGACTGGAGCAGACAGCTGGAGAGAGAGGATCACCGCCTCATACAGCGTGTCTGTATCAGATGAGAAGGGGGTTCACCCAGGATTCCCTTGAAGCTGCTCTCCAGGAAAACCAAATGTTACCAGATTGTGTTTGTCCCTTGTTTGCCGGATAGGATCAGCTCGTCAGTGCTGCTGGTTTATCTTGTATCATCGATTCTCTTCTTTTTTCTTTTAAAAAAAACAAAAAAAAAATTAAGAAGATGCCGGAACGGGGACGAAAAGTGAGGCAGAATATGTCGGTAATAGACAGTTTGAAAGAACGCGACGCGTTGTAAAAATCAGTCAAATCAAAAGCTAAAAGGTCGATTTAGAACAAACATTCGTTTTAAAAAAATCTTATTTTTGAGCCTGAAACGCGCGAGCTGTACGTGGATAGAAGAATAACAAAGTAGCCTGTTTATCTCTTTGACGATTTCAATATGAGCTAATCCCCATCTGAATGGTTATTTAAGGCATTATAAAAGTTGTATATGTCATTTTTGTGAAACGGCATCACCTATTTGCTTCATACCTTGCTTACAGTGGGCTGCCACAGCCTGTGCACTGAAACCAAGGCGCGATGTAAATTTACCAACATTATCGATCATATTAGAAACACGACGGGGGGTGAACTTTGCGGAGGGGGAGGGGGGGCTTCCTTGTTTCATTTGCGTGAGATTCTGTTTCAAGATATCAAGGGCAGTAGCAAAGGGTCTGTCTGGAAGAACTCCGGAGAGCTGGGCTATATGAAGATCGCGACACAGTTGTTGGTCTTCCCTCGCAGAAATGCCAGTGCGCGCTGTGACCACCAGGTTCATGTACAAGGGACTTTGCACTATTCCAGATGTCCTCACCTACCGGACCCCTGTTATCCTGCCTGAGGACGAGGTGGAAGGTTAGTCTTGATCGATTGCTTGGTTGGATTGCTGTGGCAGGTTCTTGCTGTAATGTTAACGTTGTTCTCGTCTTAAACGCAACGTCCAACCCGGCAAACCAGTTCAGGACCCCGGAGAGCTCCAGCCGGTGTGCGCTTCCTTTTTTTTTTTTTTTTTTTTTCAGATCCACACATCTGACTGTACACTAAACTGTAGGTCTGCTTGTAAAAAGGTTCAGCAGTACAGGTATTCATCATTATGTTTTCATTTTTTTCTGGGATACATATCCCATGTATGCTCGCTTCAAATGTCTTTCTTGTTGCGTATTGTTGTTTCTCATTTCTGGTACAAAGACACAAAATTACAATTTCACATTGTCCTCTAATAATTGCACTAAACATCACCAATAGCATAATGTTGCACTTAGGCCATCTAAATGATTCACTGGAGCATTGTGAGCCTTCTTGCTATAGTAACTGTAGTGCATATAGCTGTTAAGAATGGAGGTTTTGTTTTGGCAAATGTTCACAGTGAGAAAGCACAGCTGGCTGTGATTTGGAGCAAAGCCAGGCAGACTACAATAGAGAGATAACTGAGATCAGATTTGATATCACAAAGTCTTTTATGCGAAGGGAATTCCATTTCCCCTTCTTCCGTCTGTAGGTTGTCCGGGCCCACAAGTGGCTGCCTGTCCTTGCTTTGAGCCACTCATTTCACATTGAAAATCCACTATCTGCGATGCAGACGTAAATTTAATTAAATGGTCGGCTGTGGAAAAGCAAGAAAAGGAACAACAGTACAATGAGTGTCGCAAGAGAAGCCGTGCAGCTTTAAGGTAACGGAGAAGTCTTCTCGAGCTGTCGTTTTCTAATTGAGATCCATTAAATATTGAGAACATAGTCAGAGAGACCATTCCAGCGTGAATGCATTTACCCGGGGAAGATCCAGTGAGCACATAATGCACTGCTACATTTACCTGGTCTCACACCTCAGCGGTGCCCAGGGTAAACAGCGCTCGACCTTTTGTTGCTGAGCAGCTCCACCAGCACATAAAGTGTGTTAAAGAGCACTTTGCTTGGAGTTGTTGAGGAAGGTAAGAGCGTTTCAGATGAACCTCAGCAAGACTGAGGGTTTGAATCAGCAACCTCCCATTTACCGGCCAACTACGCTAATACTGCTCCTCCACACACAGTGTGGGAGCCGCTGTTGTTGGTCTGTGAACAAGGCTGCAGTCTGAATGAAAATTGCTCCCTTTTTCACAAAGGTCTGGAAAATATCACATAACTATATTTCATCGCCAAAATCATTACTGCGGGGCAGAAGTTCCTTGACTGCTCAACTCATGTAATTACTCAGCCTTATCATATTTATGATAATAGCTTTTTTCTAGCAAGGTTTGTATATACATACCAAGTGTAATTTGACCAGTTTAGGATCATCTGAGAAAGAGATTACAAACACACCACTGGACTGCAATATATTAAGGAGTGGGAGATAACAATAGAACAGAACAAGCACAGTAGAGGTGTGTCTTCTATTTTGACTTTATAAAGTCTCTACAAATATGCCGTAAAGACACAAAGCAAGAGCAGAATACCTTCAAGAACATGTTACTTAGTCACATCTGCTTCATATGTTATATATCATAGCCAACAAAAACCCAGATGAATAATTCTCAGATATTAAATCCAGATGACAATAAGATATTTTATAGGTTTATTACTATCCAGTCACAACACCCTGTTGTTTATTACGCTTTACTTTATAATACATTTGATTTGAAACTAAATCACACTATAGAAAATTGAGCATAAACCTCAGTGAGTTACTTTCTCTTTGTGGCATTGTTCCACATTGCCCACTGACAAATACAACACACAAGGACCAAAGGACCTTGCATCCTGTGGAAAAAGCAGTCAGCATGTCACAGCATAGACAGTACACAATACACACTGCCCTAGATAAACACATTAAAGGGTTTAGTTCAATTTCAGCGTCAGGTGAGATGATTTTTAGTGCTGAAGGTGTTGTATAATAAGGAACAGAAAGCCTTAATGGTAGCTGTGAATATGAAACAGGTGAAAGGTTACAATAACAAACAGGGACTTAAATCTTCCACATCTTGAACAATAATGAACAGTCTAGGGAAGGTAAGAGATTCCTGCAAAGAAAAAGAAAATCACGTCACATTTTTGATTTCCCAGCACCCCTTTTGAGCTCAGAAAAGATGATGTTACATATCAAATATGTCTTTCTGGAGGCCATTAACAACATCATCAGGCACTGAATGATGCAGAATAATTTACAGCCACATTTAATGAGGATTATCTTGCTTTATAACAAATACTTTTCCGAGTAGCATCATTGAAATGTAATTATAGCAAATAACTGGGCAGATTTAAATTTAAATGCTTTAATTAATTGAAAGATTATAATTAACCAATAAAACATGGATCATTATTCCACTGGCACACTCAAGACTCCATAGGGATTATCTCTAAATCATTGTAATCCTGCCATCTCAATACCTTCATGATATTTAGTCTGACACTTTATTTGGATCACACTCACAAATAAACGCAACTATTTTGACCTTCAACCAAATTTGACATTGGCTACAATATATAGAGAAAACTCTATAAGATGTTGCAAATACATTATTTATAATAATAGAAGCGAGGACACTGAATGGAGAGACGATGGGTGAGCTTTAGGGAGGCTGATTAAGTACTCACACTTAATGCATCTGTTTCCAGGGAATATTTTTCGAACAGATGGTGGCCTAGGTGGGCAGGGTCAGTGGCAAGGCTTCTTGCCCTTTTCTTTGCCCTTGTGTCATGCAGTTGTCATAAGCCCTGATATGTATTCAAACCATTATCACTGCTGCAAGGAACTATACTTCTGCTTCTTCTAAAACAGTGCAAATGCTGTAGATTGAGCTTTTTAAATCTCTCACTGAAAACTTGATTAGTTTGAGGTGTCATTATACAATCTTAAAATACCAACCTTGGGCGTTTGGTCATAATGTAGTCTCTCAGTGGAAGGAAAATCCCATTTTTTCCCCATCAGAAATTATATTATATATTATATACACGTGTGCTACTTAATATATTCACACTGTTTATGCCGTAGACATATAAGTAATCGTTGTATTATTCATGTTCAACACATCCATTAAACATTTATGTGTGTATTTACCCTGTGTGAAAGAGTTACACTCACCGAGCTCTGTCTATGTGGACATTATGATGTGCCAAGTGCCTCCCCATTTAATGAGCACAATATTAAAACCCATGGTCCGGTGCCAAGTTCAGGCCCTTATTCATGAACAACTGGGATAAATGAATAAATCTATGATACTTTCACTAACATACATTGAAATTCCACCATTACCTTGGATAATTACACACTGAAATCTAAACAAAAATAATGTCAATATATATATGTGTGTACTAAACAATAATATTCAGTTATATGTGAGTGATTAGACAACAAATGTTATTATCATGATCAGATAGCTAGACACTGTAAATATACCCCTGCTGTGACAAGACAATGTATTAATGTCTCGTTTAAACAAAGAATCTTATCTCGTCAATATTACAAATGCTAAAACACACGCATTAACTTAAGCTGGCAGACACTTTAACCGCACATGTGTTGAAACTGATAAGACTCTCGTTCTATGGCTGAACACTTATGACTTTTCCGCAGTTACACTCTTGGAGGTCTCTTTGAGCTTGTATCACTCCTCGGTGCACCGCTGACAGAGGATGTGAACAGTATTTATAGATCACAGCCAGCAGGAGAATCCCCCAGACATCAGGCACTGTAGCGGAGTGGAGAGCGTCTTCCACTTTGTATGCAAAGCCGTCTTCTTTTGTGCGTACAATTGGAGTGTTTTTTTTGTAAACAGACAAGTATATGGGTACTATAAGTGTGAGTTGCTGCATTACAGCTGTCAGGGATCTATAACTGTAAATTTACAGTATTCATATATTTGTCAGGAAAGATTTAAAGTGGGTGGAGTACTCTGCTATTGAGAAATGCTGATTTGGTTCACTGACTTTAGTAAATATAGATAATAGTAGATATATAGAGTATAGGTACAGATCAATTTGAACATGTTCAGAGGGAACCAACAACAACAAAGGTTAAACAACTACAGACAGAAGACTTAAAGCTCCATCATCTTTGCTGTAGTTTAAATGTGGCTTCCGCTGCGGTCGAAGACAAATGTCTGGTCATTACTGTTGAAATGGTCCAGAGAGATTCAAACAGCATTGTTTGACATTATTACAGAATGTTAATTATGAGACTGTGTCCTTAGTCTCCCCTTGTCTGATTGTAGACAACAGTCTACATTATATCATCACACTGAGTTGGGAAACAGACACAAATCAAATGTTAACAAAGCAAAGCATAGCAAACTTAACTTGCCATTGGACAGCAATAAACAATCAATGCTGCTGTTATCCTTCAATATAACCGAGAGCTGCAGGTCAAGTAACCCACAAAGATTCCACTTAAGGCTACTGCAAACATAGTAAATTGAAGGGTTTACATGCCACAAGTCTCATGGGCTTCTCTTGACCTAATCTCACACAGCCACACCTCCGTCTCATCGTCGGAAATCTGGACATATTCTCAACAGAAAACATTAGTCAAAAAGACCTTGCACTGCCCAAAACAGCACACTAATTAATATGTTTGCTTATCTTTAACTGTATCATTATTTTAGCATGAAAACCCTAACAGATCTGTCAGGACAGGTAGCTTCATAAAGGCCATAAAGGTAGTAGTTGTACATAACAAATTGTGTGGTCATGCTGGTTATTCTTAATAATTCTTAATAATTACCAGAAAACAATTTCATCTCAGTCTGCCGAGAGCTGCAGGTAGTTTTATTTTAGTATTTCAGCTACTTTTAGACAGCAGGAGTTGTTTTAGCTGCAGGGCTCAGCACGTCTCCAGTGACTGTGTATGTGCTGTGTATGTTTATGTAAATTTAATAATGTGAAGACGCTATGTGTTTGTGTTGTTATAAAGATAACACATACAGCAGATTTAATCAAGTTGTGTATGAATGAGGTATTCCCATCAGTATTTAAACAACACATCGTTAGTGTATAGGACAGTGAAGACATTTCCAAAGCATCCAAGCAAGTTAAGCCTACTGTAAGTAATTACCTAATTACAAACATATATAAACCCTCTTTAGACTGTTATTGTTGTCAGATTATGTCTTATGTATTTTGGAGTTTACAGCCAGAAATATCTGTTGTATTTTTTTGCATCAAGATGATAGTGTTCTTTCTGCACAGTTTTGTGGTATTTTTACAGCTCTTTGTAATATAATGTGTTTAATTATTATTTTGACAGTATTTGTATTATGTATACACCTATTTGTGTTCCGCTGAGAGGGCCTTAATGGAGCTCTCTCATCTGTAGAGGGTTTTTATTTGTGCAGCCTCTATTTAATATGTTTTCCCTCTTTCATTGTCAGAAAAAAAGATAGCATGGGGGTCATCATACCATTATTGATGTTACCACCTGGGAGGGGCTCTTATTTCATGAAACAAGTCTGATTCATCTCCCAGTGAATATTTTTATCATCTAACTACTGTAACTACCTCAAAAAGCTGTCTTTTGATGAGAAAATCATGTTCTTGGTTTAAGGAACACACAAATAGAACATCAGGTCACTCTATATAACATTTTGTCACATATGGAGTTGAAATCTGAGGTTGCTGTAAAAACATACCAAATTTAAGACATTTTCTGAGAAAAAGGACACGTATCCGGTGCCTTTATTTACATCCCTTTCATCACAGCAACTGGCTGCATCTTGGATTAATGCAAAATATCCTGTTTGATCCTGACTACCTGAGAGCAATTAGTGGAAAGACCTGAGTTTCCCTTTGCCTGTGTAAATTTATATTCAGTAACCTAATGTGATCTGACAATCGAAGGACACAAGAAAATATAAAAACTGATCTGGAAAGAACGGAATTTGACATCTTATATGAGCTTTAATAATTTGGTGACTGTTTTGAGACTAAACCTACTGTGAACGGTGTCGAGAGCTGCAGCACTTACTGTGACTTTGGAGACCGTTGTTCTCTTCAGTTCCCGTGGAGTGAAGAGACCTCTTCATCTACCTCCTGCTGTATTAATTCAATATCCTGTGCAATGTCATGATTGTTACTGAAGGTGGAGAGGGATTTTTGCAGTGAACTGGACAATCTCTGTAGGACTCTCTCAGCGGTGCATGCCTTTCCCTGAAGGATAATGTTGTTTGGTTCCTTGTTCAAAAGACAACACCTGTTTCCCCTGAATCTCCAACATTTTCCAGTATCTTGTCCAAAACACAGGAATGTTGTAATGGATGGGTTCAGCCGCAAACATGTGATACTCAATAGAAAAGGAAGGCTTCAGTGGCTATAAAGAATATCCCTTGGAAAGCTTGCAAAACAGTGGGTTAGCTTGCTGTGGTATCAGCAGCAAAGATTAGATTGCTAATCTTACTACCTCGTTCCTTATTGGTTTATTCAAATTTTGACTAAACTACATTAATTATCAAAATCATTTATCATGGAGAAGTTCAGGGGGACTTTGGCTGTGGACTGACAGGCCTGGCAGGGTGGAGCATTACCGACATCCGGTCAGGTTAATGACCAATCAGTCCAAAAGCCGGGAAAGCTTTTTCCAGTCACGTCCCAGACAAATAGAAATAGTCACAATAAAGAAAAGAAGCAAACTAAATCTAGTCACTTAAATTTGTCTCATTGGAAAGGTGGGACCACCAGCAACCATGTGATAATTGTTGGTGATTGGAATTATGAATTGGGAATCAAATGGCTGAACAACATGATATTCAGACTGCAGTCTTGAAAAACAAACCTTCTCAGAGAACTCATGAAAGGGATGCCAAATGTGGCATCAAACAGTGCTTTTCCATGTACCAAAATGTGTTTGAAGAAAATATGAATTTTATGTTTTTAGATTCTTGACACAATACTTGTATCATGTATAATTAAGTACACATTTCAGCTCAGTTTAGTCACATTTCTAGATTTCACAGTTCATTTATATTACGCCTCTTTACTGTGCATCTATCACCCCTGTTGTTATGTCTTGTAGTTACAGCTTGGCCACTCGGATAAAAAATCTAATCAAATAAAACCCCATTTTCTCTTTTGTTGTGGATGTTTAGTCAAATGAACGTCTGGTTAGCTTCTTTTAACATGGCATGGTAATGATATCAAGGTGATGCACAACAGTATTATCTTTCTCCATATGCTATGTTGGCCTCCCACACTCTTCTTCTGGCTCAAAGCCATTATCTGGGATTTCCCCAATTATTTAGGTGAAAGAGCTTCAATGGCTGTTTTGCAGCTGCCAGCCACACTGACACCCTGCCAATGTGCAGCAGTGGGCTTCTTGGCATCAGCCTTCATCATGGACCATTTTCATGGATGTTTTTAGCTGCAAACCAACAACCAGCATGAATTACTCTGTTGGTCAGTCAGAAAGGTCAGTAGGATCTGTTGGTCCTCATGTTCTGTTTTAGCTCACTTGGAAGGTCAGCAGACTTTTAAGTCCTGGGTTTAGATCTCTGGGTTGGCAAATATGGCTCTTTGATGTTTGGGGCAAATAAACTCAAGCGTATCACAACCTGTTTACAGGCTCCTAAAAGTACATCTCTAAAGTTTCCAAGGGCTTTTCGTTGATTGGGCCGAGAAGTAAACTGTGAGCTAAGAAGGATGAGGAGAACACCTTTTTTACTAAGATGACAAATGATAGACAATGGTAATCATCTAAACGTGGGTCAAATAGCCTAAAACAATCTGCTCTAAGTTGAAGAATAAATAAACATCAACAAGCCTGTTTGCTCTACAGGAAACAACCAGCCTCATGATTTTGTTGACAGCTGTTGGTCTAAACTGCCATGAAATTGTCAGTCAATATTTCATTTTGTTCTTGCATGGCAAAATGTGATGAATTGGTCATGTCACTTTTATTTCAGTAAACCCAAGAGGCAGTTTAATATCATTCTATGTTATTTGCTTTTCCTCGCTTTCGCCTCAAGTGACCCTCCAAGATTTGTCATACAAGATACGCCAGAGGGCATCGGAAATGTTCTAGTGCTACAAAGTAAAAAACAACAAAAAAAGATTTTTCTTCTGCAGTCCTCTTCAAGATGATGCAGCACCTGTCACCAGGATGTAAACGGTGCAGTGCACATTATCAGAAAAGAAAAGAAATGACTCCCTGATTCAGACAAAGCTACACACTCAGGACTAACAATACACATTTGTTAGGACCATCCATAAACTAGTGTTCAACAAACAATGCTGCCTTCACCAGTCTGCATCTGACAGTTATATATTGCAGCTGGTTACATCATGGGTCCTGTTTTTAATTGATTCCGAGCATAAATGGGGTTTGTTCCCTCCTTTATTTGAGTAACAACAGGAAAATCATATTGGGTATCCCATAGGCTGTATATAATGTCCTGTTCTTTTTAATTGTAAACAATTGGCCATAAAATGCAGTTTCTGTCATCCCATCAACTTAATTTCTGCAAAAATGCACATAAAGAGGCAGTGCAAGAATATATTGATTTTTTTAATCAAAAATCCGAGCTTTAGTTGACTAACTTTGCTAAAAAATGTGATTTTGTTATATTTAAAGTCAACAGAGTTGATACAGTATGTTGCAAGCTTAATATGATCTCCCAAACCAACAGCAAATGTTCCTATTTGCTACATTTGTTATCTTTGCACAATGTGATTGTTATTGTTCTGGATTCGAGATCCATGTCAATGACATGACTAACACATAAACCAAAGACTGTGTTTCCATGACCACGTTATTACCCTTGACTTTGACTCTGAACACTGATGACGTATTGTGTTCGACTCAGTGTTACGTCAATGATATTTCCTCTACAGACACATCTTTTATGACCAATGTGTCACGGTACTTTACAGCATTTTTACAGTCACTGACTTGTACAATATTAATGATAAAACGAGTTGGCATTTCAGTAAAGGCACTGAAATCAGCAGGGTTAACACTAAAACATGTAGTCACACAGACCTTGATTACTACTTGCTGCTGCAGGGGGAATGCTGAATTAATTAAAAGAAATACTGTGATTACATACAGTACAAGGGCATTCATGGCCTGGACTTGACTTTAGATAACCGAGCTGTTGCACGTTCTGAACAGTGCAAGGTTACTTAGACTCTCTGATCAAGGACTCACAGTAGAACAAAAGCTAAGTCAGTTGGCTTCTTTTAACAACAATAGTGAAAATTCTGTGGTATCATGTGCATACTCTAAATGCATCTGTTTTATTTTTGTATGTTTACAGGCATGAGCAATATACACTGTTGCTGTCCTCAAAACACTTCATAACGATGTGTTTAAAAGGATTAAAAGGACACAGTTTGACACACTAATTTTAAGCAGAATCTTATAATGTTTTGTGTCGAGACTGTATCTCAGATATATTATATTATATTATTATATTATATATAAGCTGTACTTGTATTTTACTGCACCATATGGTGTTCAGATGGTGTTCATCAGCATGCCAGTATAAATTAATTTATATATGGGCCCATAGGAAATGAAAATGCCTACATTGCTTCTTCTCAATCTAAGGAAATAAATGTCCAATCTCTATCAACATCATCTTTAAAAGAATGTCATATATCAGAATAAAATTTTATGTATAATTGAAACAATTGGTTAATATTAGAAAGAGAAAATGAAGCAACATGTTTTGTATATTTTGAGTGTCAAAACAGCAAACACATTATTTATGTAAAATAGATTATTATTACTGTAATTAAAAATGTTTTAACAAGATGATAGATTAAATATAAGAGTATAATTAATTATACCTTTTCAGAAATAAAGACATAGTTGTGTCTCTACTGGTTGCATCTCTACTTTTTTTTTTAATATTCACTCCTCATGGTGTTAAACAATCAGTAGTCCAGCCACTGCTCAGATGGCTCAGTGAATTCATTATTTGTCCCTGGCACCAAGGGTTGTGACATTGAATCTAGGGTGGTGCTGAAGGAAGATTACAAAACATAAGCAGCACTGCTGGCTGTAATTTAGACAAATATGTTGTGTCTGATATGTCAAGGTTTGATACAGACAGTGTCACTTGTTCAGAAGGACCTCGATGAGTGTGTCAAAGGCTTGAATCTGGCAACAGCTTCCCACATTAGGCTATAGACTGCCATTGTGGGCTGTCATTTGTAAACTGCGCTATCTCAGTCAAATGAATGTACACAAGATGGATGGTCAGTGCTGGTCCACTTGTGGGCTTGCATGCAAATTATAGGTGGTGCTTGTCCAATCACATACTTGCATGCAAATTCATTTCCTCTGTGGTAGAAGCGCTAAGTATAATCGCTTGCTTTCAATCCATATGAAGTTCAAATGAAGTCCCATAAAAGCTCTTGGTGTAGCAGCAGAATACAAGTAAAATGTCTAACTGAATATAGAGATGAGTCTATGTTTTAGCTTGTGTTGATGTTCAATGTTCATGTGTCAATAGGTCCACATGTTCATGTGTCAATAGGTCAATAGGTTAGCATTGTCAATGCATACGTTGTATCATTTACACGTTGGTATAATATCATATCCTAGAGCCAGGGGTTACATTTTTGTTAAATTGCCTGTCATGTTTTATTGAATGACACCTGACTACTGAACAAGCATTGAATAGTCTTGTATATTTGAGAATCTACATCAAAAAGAACCACAGAGATTGTTTGCCTTTGATGTGCAACTGCTCTTTTTACCACTTCAAACAGAATACTGTGATGAAGGGTGAGGACAGGAGCCAAATGGCAATGTTTATGGATTATTTAACAAAAGTTGTAGTTAATTATAAACATATGAACCTGCTCACTGCCTTCTGTCACCACCAATTGTCCTACGGCCATGGTAACAGGTGTTGACTCTGAAGGAACCTATTGGTTTACATCTATAGCAAACAAAGAATTTACACAATTATGATCTCAGCAGAAAAACGTTTTATTATATAAAAGGCCAGGTGACTTCATACCAGTACACTACTATTTGATCATTTATAAACTGCCCTACGTGTTGTGTTGAATATAAACCTAGAATAAATCTTAATCTACTTTTGTTTTTGTCTTTTCATTGTCTATTCATTCCACTTACCCCTTACAATGCAACTCAACAAAAACAGTCTTTCTCTATGGTGCTGAAACATTCAACTACAGGTTACCACATAAGTTAAAATTGCTACTACTGTACCTTAATAAGCACTTAAAATGTAATTGTAGCCGCATACAACACATTATAGTGCATTATAATTAATTTATTAAATGGTTGTCTACTGCTTATAAATGTTTAATGTTTCTTCCTACATAAAACCTAGACCTCTAAAAACAGGAGTAAATAGTGCATATGTTGGGGACTGTCTTCACTGGCAGATATGATGCAGTAGTTGGTATTTACAGCAGCAGGACAGTGTTTGTGGGATTTACTCAAACTAAATAAAAAGTCACATGGCTAATTGATTTGTTTTATAATAGGTTCTGGACAACAGTGGAGCTGTTAATAATAGGGGAATTTAGCAACACAGATAATACTTGTTAGTAGGATTATTGTTTGTTTGGGGATTGTTGACTGAAAATATTAAATATGACCAGACGTATCTTTTAATACCTCTGCAGTATTTGTAATAAGAAAAGAGTTTTAAGCTGCTCTCACTCCTTTAATTTATTATTCTTAAAACATTACACATTTAGGTATGCCTCCCTTTTGTCAAAACATAAACTTTGAAGAAACCGGGATTATACTTTTTGAGCGATAGAATTCTTTGTTCAACAAAGACACACAATTTTAAACTGCTTTAAACTTTTAACATCAGCATTGTGTACACACATATTTCAAATCAACATCAGCTGAATCAGCCTGCTGTTCAGTGTGAACCTGCAAGTCATAAATCTACATAAAATACTTGTTGTGCTCCTTCTTCTCCACTCCTAACATAATTACTGCCCCTTTTCTTCCAACAGAGATTCGTGAGGCTTTCAAAGTATTCGACCGAGATGGGAATGGCTTCATATCAAAGCAAGAGTTGGGGATGGCCATGCGCTCACTGGGCTACATGCCGAATGAGGTGGAGCTAGAGGTTATTATCCAGAGACTTGACATAGATGGTACGTTTCTCTCTCTCTCTCTCTCTGGGTCAGCAAATTCAAAGGAACACATCTGGTGCATATCATCCAACACATGATCTATGCAGTGATGTGTTTCTATTTCTGTCATCAGGAGATGGTCAAGTTGGCTTTGAAGAGTTTGTCACCTTGCTCGGTCCTAAACTCTCCTCTGCTGGAATGCCCGATAAGTTCCATGGAGCAGACTTTGATTCAGTGTTTTGGAAGGTATCCATTGTCATCTGTATCAACAATCAAGTCTAATCAAGTCTATACCTTTTCTTATCAGGGCTCATCAATCCATCCTGTGTCCTTCTGGCTTTTCTGTTGTTTTGTAAGAAAGAGCCACCTGTTCCAATTAAAATTACAATTAGCCTAATGTAAAATCTATTAATTTACACAATTTATACTAGTATTATTATTACATTGTGCTTCTTAGCCTTGTTCTTTTGTTCTTAATGTTGTTAACTTTCAAATACCCTTGACAAACTACACCACTCTGACAATTACATTACATGCAGTATCTTCATCTTTTGCTTTTAGTTACATAGTCAAGTGAATTAGTTCACTGTCTGATTTCAATGAATATGTATGCTGTTTTTAAGCTACTGCCCACTGAATATTCTCATTGATGCTAAAGTACTACCCTGTACTTTGACTATTTATTGCTGCCCTACAGCTTATTTGCTGCTAATTATATCTTTCTTGGTGTTTTCTGTCTCTCCAGTGTGACATGCAGAAACTGACTGTGGATGAGCTTAAGAGACTGCTTTACGATACCTTCCGTGACCACCTCACCATGAAAGACATTGAGAACATCATCATGACCGAGGAGAGCCACCTGAACAGTCCAGAGTCCCATGTGGACATTGACAGTACGTCACAGATTTTATTTCACTCATTGTTCAGACATTTCTAAATCTCTGTTAAGACACTCAGATGTGCTAATATGTTTTTCTAAATCTTTCCACAGCAAGCCCAACACAACAGGAAAAACACACATGTGTGCGTAAAAGCCTGATTTGTGCCTTCGCCATTGCATTTATCATCAGCGTTATGCTCATTGCAGCGAATCAAATGCTCCGCAGAGGAATGAAGTAAATACTTGTTTCCAGCTGGTTACAAAGAGATTCAAGGACGGGCAATGAAAAAGCAAACATTAACCAAAATACTTGACTTGTTTTGGGTTTTGTTCAATGTTTTCAACACCCATCATAATGATGCTATCACAGCTTCTTTCTCTAATAGATGAAATGATGTTATGCAATGGTTTTGTATGGCCACTAATAATAGCAAACCATGGAAAAAAAAGAAAGACATTTCAAGGGCTGATTAGAATCCTAAAACAGCACTCATTGATTCAAATATCTGACGTTTACTAAAAAAATAGAGCCTAGAATATAGAAGACCTCAGTATTTCGGTGTACAGTATGTGCTGTAGTAATAGCTGTGCTGTGTCAAATATATCAAAACAATTCATGTTGTTGATGAGAACTGGAATGCGCCCAATAATGATAATGTTGATGATTGTAATCAAGCAATACAAAAGTGTTTATGGGTTTTGCATTATGCTTCTATTTCTGTTTATTTTAGCTCCACGATTTCCAGTCCAGAAGTCCAACTCACATTCAGTTTAATATTCTTTGCTATACCAGCACCATATGTGATTTACATCTACACAAAAGAGTTGTTAAGATAATTCAAATGACAAGATTGAACTATTAAAATGTAATAAATTCTTGAGTTACAAGCTGGATAAATCGGTTGAATTGAAGTATTTTGACAACTTTTTAGCCATGCTAGTGGAATGGCTCTAGGGGTGGCAATGTTGGTCTGTCTAGGAAGGAATCCTACTGACTTTGGCAATCCTGACTTTTCCTATAATCCCACTGGCCAATCAAAGTTTATACTTATCCTGTTAAATATCAACTGGATGGATTGCCACAAAATGTGGTACAGGCATTTGTGGTTACCAGAGGATGTATCTCAATGACTTTGGTTAGCCCAGAGAAATTTGCCTCAAAGGCTTTCTGGCGGAAAACTTTTCTGTCAGAAAGCATTCTGCCAGCAAGTCTTTAGGAAATCAGGTGATGTAGTATAAAGAGCGACAAAGTCCATGCAGCAAGGAGGTTGGGATGGATTACTGGGCTTTTTCTGACAGAAAGCCTTCAAGGCACATCTTTACTCTAGCATCACTGTGAGGTTTTTGTGGTTTTGAGTGAAATGTCTCAATAACTATTGGATGGATTGTCTGGGAATTTGTAACAGACATTCAAGTACCCCTCAGGATAAATGTAATAACTCTGGTGATCCCCTGACTTTTCATATCGTGTTATCATCGCGTCAACTTTCTTAATTTGTCCAATACCTGTAAAACCAAGATCATTCAAATCAGCCTCATCTGTACTTTGTGTTTAGTGCTACTTAGCAAATGTTAACATGCTAGCTCGCTAAACTCAGACAGTGAACATGGTTAACATTATACCTGCTAAACATCAACATGTTAGTATTGTTGTTGGTCGCATGTTGGCAGCATTAGCATTTAGCTCAAATCACTGCTATGACAACTACTTTTATTAGATGCTACAAACATAAACCATTTAATATTTTGTAAAGCATCATGCTATTATCAATCAAGTCATAGTAAGTAGGTAAAGGCAAATTATATTTACAAGTAAAGACGAGAAAAGAGGAAAAGTACAGAGAACCCAGCAATTGGAATAAACTGGTAAACAAGCACAGAGCAACCACGTGCTGTGTACTTCAGTCAGCTGATTTGCAGAAAACTCCCACTGCATATTTCAAAAGATATCACGCTTTCCTAAAGATTCATAGTTTTGTTCTAAAGCTCTGAGGGACCCTTCTTTGCGAAGCAGCTTGGGATTGATTTGTTTATCAAACAGGTGTTTTCCTAGCTGAAACTAAACTGTAGCTTTAGGAATTAAGCTGAAATGCACATTAAAGTCCAAATAAAGGGAACATAAGGAAACCAGAAAATCCCTCTAGGATATATCAGACATGAGTGTGTACATGGGTATTTATGCAAAAAGTCCAGACTTCATGACTAATACTGATCTCTTGACCATCACACAACATGTTTAAAACATGTTTCATACTCACGGTATGCCAGCGATACATGCACAATGCTGCATTAGTTCAAATCTGTGCGTCTGAACCAGGCACCAAAATGAATATGAGTCTCAGTGAAAGAGAATTGGGTTGCCGTATGACCTGAGCTACCAGCTGTGAATAAATTCAACCATTACAAGTTTAGATCTAGGTATTAAATGAGATTAAAGCATATTTAAATTCACATGACACACTTGCATGTACATTCAACTAGAAATAAATGTTCTGTGTATGAGATCAAATTTTGAATTCTGATATATGTATTCTAATAATTATGCAATTTGTTATGTGACCATTGCAAAAAGAAATCTCAGTATTTTGACATTTTCCTGTGAATGTCGAATTGTTGTGGATGATGCAGGCCATATCAATAGAATGAATACTTTGCAGTACGCAGTGAACAATAATTTTACATATCATAAAAAAAAGGTTTTCTGGCTTTTACATGGACCACCAAAACAACCTATACTTTAAAGTATAACATGGTTATATTTTCTTACTTGAAAAAGTGAAACATTAAATCAATGTGATTTTATTATGAATGTAAGCATAATGTTTGTATAAAAAAACAAAAATATATATACAAAAAAATCTGGTTTCTGATGTATAATTTCCAGGTTGACTGGACATTCAGATACAAGTTCCTGTGTGTATTAAGGCCATGCACTTACATTAACTTTTCTGATTTGTTAAAATTTAATTTTCAGATTATTTTCTTTAACAAATATTTGTCAAGTTTTACAAAATGCTATATATTTTTTCTTGCTATTTTTATCTTAAAGTTTATCAAAGCTATATCACAAGAGGAAAAGTATGACAGTGAGAATCGATCTGGCAATAAAACTGATATTTTATCTCGTATATTGTAGACGTTTATGTATGAACTACTTATATGACATCACATTACCTCTTGATGTGAACATATCATGTAAGGTATGGATTTTGTGTGAATGTAAAATATAGTTATAATGTAAAATCTTGTCTTCAGACATTTAAGCAAATATTGTGTCCTCTTCTGTATGTTACACTGTTTAACTGAGCAGATTTCTGTACACTTTGTTGACTAATGTCTTAATTGTTGTTCTAAGTTTGATTTGCACTGTAGATGTCTTTTGTCCTGTGCCTTTGTCACTTGGAGTAAAAAAAAAAACTGTGCACTCATGCCGTGACATAACGTACCTTTAGACTTCTAGAAAGAAAAAAAATTCTTTTTACAAAATGAACACTCAAAAATGAATCTGATGCTAAATGACTCATCAGTAATCCAAGTATCCATTTGTGTACATCTTTCTCTTTCCCCCATTCTTGATAAAAGTTCCTCCAACTGACCAGATGGCATTTGTTGTACCACCCTACTGTGTGACATTACTAGTAATTTTAATGTCTAGATGGAGAATATCAAGCAGTTTTATTTCTGTAACTGTTACTGCATCAATTATACACTAATGTAAGTGGTGTCTAGATGCATGTAGTCCAATAAAAACAAAGGCATTAAAAATGAGCCTGCTGTTTGTTTTTATGTTTACAAATGTGACACCAAGTACATAGAGGATGAGAATAAAAAAAGAACAGCAGATCTGGGTGGGGGTGCTCGTCAGGGAAACGGTGTGGAATGCAGAATGTATCCCTCCTTCAACAGTTTCAGATCAGGAGGGGAGAACAGCCAGGATCTGTTGGTATGATGGCCCTGATGGTGCAGCATCCGGCATGTTAAGCTTGCATTAGTAACAGAGCACAGCCTGCAAAGAAGAACATTTCTTTGTGGCTATATAGCGGTGCACCCCATGTAGTAGCGTGTATGCAGAATTAGTTTAGATGTGAGAGGATTAGATCTGGGATAAAGGGGTGTAGGGTCTATTTATGTCAAATTTATCAAGGTGCTATTTGTGGGGCCAAATTATTCACAAGAGGGAGCCGAACAAGCTTCAGAGTGCATGAAGCGATCCAAACTTGCCTTAATGAACATTTGGACTATCGATTGTCTACACAAGAAGACTGAGATTTAATAGATACAAATCACTGCTGCAGAGAGGTTGAGTACGAATGGTGACTACAGGGCCGATCAAAGACGATCCACCAATAAATAAAGCCACAAGCTCAGTTAGACCGTTTTTTAAAGCCCAACCATTGTGCACAGTTCTCCCCACAATTGTATGTATCCTTGA
This sequence comes from Nannoperca australis, assembly GCA_036023655.1. NCBI lineage: Eukaryota > Metazoa > Chordata > Actinopteri > Centrarchiformes > Percichthyidae > Nannoperca > Nannoperca australis. The sequence goes on from JAVQJD010042305.1 coordinate 54,982, forward strand.
AGTCTAACAAACTTCTTTCCATCCTCATTTAAAATTTGCAGAGCATTTATTTATCATTTAGTGTTTACATCCATGTTTGCTTCCTATCAGTCCTCTTCTTTACTGTCTTTATTGGCACAATGCTTGGTTTGTTGGTGTGTTACTGCCCCTAACTGTTGATAAGATGAATAGCCTGGAGCCGAGACAGGATGTGCACAATACGAACAAAACAGGGACCCATGTGTAAAAACATTGCTCCATAGCGCTACTAGTGGTCAAAAACACCACAGGGTACCTTTAACTAGGCACAGTAAGTAGTCGTAAGTCCTATTAAAGTCAGAGACATCTTTTACGCAGAAGACCTGGCCAAGGATTCTGCTGTAAACACTGCATTAGGTATACAACAGATGTGGAAACAGTTCAAGTACATACATCTCAGCATAATCCCAGTAAAGAGGAATAACCTAATGGAGGATTTAAAAGGGCCAATTATAATTACAAATACATTAGTCACAAACCCAGGGGATCTGCATGAGGCTTGTGATGAAGACGTATTAACAAACTCTCCAACTAAGAAATCTTACATTTTATCCAGGCTATTAGTTTGCCATCTTTCTTATTTGGGAAGTAAAATTGTATTTTCCAGTGCCTGGGTTAGAAATAAAATTTAGTCAGATCAGTGATTCCCCTGGTGATGCAACACAGCATTCAAAGAAAACTAGAATTGATTTCCGTCTGCTCAGCAATCCTCCCCAGATGTCAGCACATGACGTCAAATGTAACTCCTTAGAGGAGTCTCGCTGTAAAAGGCACTCTACTCCAGATTGGCGAAGCAATCAACAACACACTGCCAAAATGTCAATTATGAGGGTTACTTTGCATTGCCTGTGTGAAAGTCTAAATTTAATTCTTACACACAATTACACACTCAAATGTGATAAATAAGTAGTTCTTCTAAATAAAACATGGCTTAACTGCTTTTCAGTATCAACTTCAAACCTAACTTGACAAACCTAGTTACTTGAAATACAAACCTGACGCCATCTCTTCATAACGTATGTATAGTGTACCATTCCTCCTTCTATTAAATGTCACTTATCCACATAACAGTGATTTGATCCCCAAAGTGAATATCTTTCAACCCCATTCTGTGTTCATTTTGACTTTCCATCCGCCTGGAGGAGGAGGTAGAAGAGAAGGTGGAAGGTCGGGAATAGAGAGGAGCTGTCGAGGTAAGTCACTTTCTTCTTGGCCCTCTTCACTGTCTTCCTTATTTTTTTTATCTCTGCGGGGATAAATAATTGAACAGTTGAATTCTTCATCCACAGGAATAAGCATTAGCCATGCTAACCTTGTATGACCAAGTGTTAAAACAAAAAATGAGCGTGCATACCCTTTGGTGCTGAGGGCAGTTCGCTTATTTTCCCTTCTAGAGAGCCATTCTTCTACACCTCGCACAGGCATGAGTCGGTCTACAGCATCTTCTTTGAGCTGTCTGTCATCTGAAAGAAACAAAATCACGCAATTATCTTGATAATTTGTACTTGTATACAATCAATTTCCATGACAATCCAGTATTTTGGGGACTGCATGAGCAAGTGCAAATGTTCTTGCCTTTTTGCAAGTTTTTTTTAAATCCACCATCTGCAGCATTACGTTTGAGACATTAACAATCTGGACTGTGTTGAACATGTGTGACATCTGTGATGTATTAATTAAAAAAAGTTCTCAATCACATGGTAGAGAGCACTACCGTTCGGTTGGCGCTCACCTTCCACCTGTCTTTTTAAGTGAAACAGATCCTCTTCGGACATGTGAGAAAACCTGCAGTTAGGGCCAAAATCACAAATTCCTAAAAAAAAAAAAAAAAAAAACAGGAAACAAAAATTATTATAAAAAGGAATTTAACATAATGTCCTCATTATTGGATACATGTACAGTTAAACTGTTGTGTTACCTTTTTGGAGAAACTTCCTGCATGGTTTCTTTGTTTGCTCATCACACAGAATGGCTGAAGAGTCTGTTAAAAGAAAGATTATAGTGTGTCAATTATATAGTGAACAGGTGGGCAGCCAAAATGGCATAATGAAATGTAAATGCATGCTTTATTTTCTAATTAAATCTTATAAATAGGTTGAAGAGTAAGCATTTTAAATTCTGAATTAGAATGCATATTTTCAACATAGGACCAACTGCAAAGGACCAACTGCAAATCTCACCTCTAAAATGGTCATACCAGGCCTTTTTAGCTCTGTGATGCTGAACACCATTCAGATGTTTCTTCCTGTTGTGCATGTTGTCCTGAAAGGACCGGTCACAGTAGTCACAGTAGTATCTCCTCCCCATGGTGAAGGTTGTGTGCTCAAACCTGCAAGATGTCACCTTTTAAATAGCTGAAAGACAGTGAACAGAAACAAAACAATTTTACATAACTGCTCTGCCAACACACGGCGAGTCAATAGCCATGCTAACTGAAACGGTTTACGTATCAAACAACAATGAGCAATGTCTCGTATCATTATGCCAAGCTGATTCATTAACAAAACAAGACAATGTCCTTCTTACAAAGAATTAGAAAAGAACATTTTATTTAGCCAAACAAACTGTCTATGTACAATAATTAGACAGTGTTGGGTTTTTTCCGATTAATGGGGTCTATAAAATATAAAAAAATGCCATTCACAATTTCCCATAAACCAAGACATTAAACTGTAAATGTTTTACTTTGATATAAAACTGAGAATGGCAGCAAACCCTCATATAAAAAAATGGATGCACCTACTTTTGCATCAATTACTACTTTATTAATGTAAGTCACACGTGTAATTACTGATTTCGTCTAGGACTAAAAAGTGATTACAGAAGATCAGCAATATCATAAACAAGGACACGTGGTAATAGTTGCATTCCTTTGCTGCCATCTACTGGTTTAGTAATAGATGTGCCTTGTTTAAAACTACTTTTATTTTGAATATGCCTTGGCATGACTTCCGGTTCTCTGAGGATACAATAATCCAAAAGTGTGAAGAAACAAAGCTATTGAGAAATATACTGAGCATGTAAACGGTCAATTTGATGCTCGTACAATACTTACACATAAAACGTTAAAACCCCCGAATATTTGTCCGTGGCGTTGTAAAATTTGGACAGTTAACGTTAGCTCACATGCTTGTTGTCACGCCAATGAACGTTTGCTTTTAATTCCTTTGTGCAGAGAATTTAAAAAGGCACAAACCATTGATGAAACAAAGTCGTCCTCCTCTGTGATGTATGCTTTGCAGTATGTAGCTAACTGGTTCTGAAAAAGACAAACAAAGTCCTACTATGACTGTAGCCCGTTGCTCCAGTACGGTATCACTGCAGGGTCATTAGGCGCCCAGACGCATTCCTGGAGCGGAAGTTTGTTGCCTCTGCATCCGTTTCTGCGCAGTGCGCACTATCCCACCGACATGGCGCTGACGAAGTCCGTCTACAATCTGCTCTTCAGGAGGACGTCCACTTTCGCAGTAACCATCATGGTTGGAGCAGTCTTCTTTGAACGACTATTCGACCAAGGTGGCGACGCGATTTTTGAGCAAATGAATCGCGGGGTAAGTGTGTCATTTGGCATATAAATGCTTGTTTTATCCTGACCTTGTAAGCAGAGGGCGAAGCCGTGCTAACGTTAGCTAAGCTAGCTTGCCCGCTAAGCCGAGCAATCGCGTCCTTTTAGAACATTGTCTGTTGATACAAAATATGTTTATATTAAATGTCTAACGTCACATATTATGTGATTTACTGTAGAAACTATGGAAACATATCCAACACAATTACGAGAACAAAGACGAGGAATAGGACGTGGCCCCGAGGAGGTTATCTTAGGATGAAGTGCAACTTCACTTCCTTTATCTATTCTCCCTGGACTCCACACGTGAATCAAGCATCAGTCAACATGGACAATGTGCTCAAAGTCATGCCCAAGCTGGCAGCGGCTGTCAGAGGACCTGTGGGAGCTGATTTATTGTCCAGACCAGCATGAAGATGGAGCTGTGGTTCCTGTCGCCGCGTCCCACCCTCCCTGTTGTTATTTGTAATGCCTTCGTTCTCCTCACAGATTGTAAATGGTTATATTAAACATGTATTAATGTCTATGAGGTTTGGCTCATTTTTGTGTCATTTCTACTTCATTAGGCAGTTCAAGATGGAAATACAGAAAGGTGGCAGCAAAGGCTCTGGGCCAATATTAAGACCACAATGGCACATAACCATGTAAGGAGCATGCACAGCTGCTCATTGTTGCCACATCTATTACATTACAATACACATGAGTAAGTCCACATATGACAAATAAGTAAAAAAAAAGAATACAATAATAATTACAACCTGTGTTTCCGTAACATATTTCAAAAAGCATCATATTTACAAACAAAGGACTGCAAAGCTGGCAGATTTCAGAGTTATACCAGTAATCACTTTTGCTTCAGTGCATTTTATCATCGATGTACAATTCCTTAAAGTAAATTATGATTATTTTGCAAACAATACTGTACACAAAGTCTCTGTAATTGGCCACCATGTGTCTGCTATGTTAGTTTTAAGCACCCATAAGACATTATTTGGGTATATTTTCACTATGCAGGGAAAGATTGATTCTAAAGACACGCCTTTTGAATTACCTTAGGTTGTTTAAAGAGGTAAGGACCACAGGTTTGGCGGCTGCTGCCTTTTTACCAACAGTATTCATGACGGTCAATCAATAATGATGTAATGTAATCACTTGATCAATAATTTGCTCATCTCAATTGAATTTAAAATGTACACCCAGAAAAGGTTTGTGCTTTCAATGCCACGTCACTATTACTGTCAGTGATGAAGACATCGTATGTAAACTATCATAACAGGGTCAGGAACCATTCAAAAAGATTGAATACAACTGCACCTGAGCCCCAGGCCTCTAGTGGGCACACTAATACTACCTGCCCCACTGAGTGACAGTTGTACTTTCAACAATGTTATAGTTTAAAATATTTGCTTATAGTGGATAAAGAAGCAAATAAGCTTTGCACAGTATTGCTGAAACATTGACTAGGGAGGCGAGTAGGATTAATTTAGGTACAACATAGAGGAGTTTTACTGTTCACATTTTTGACTGTAAGCACAATATTTCACATAGCATTTCTTATGTAGTGCACAATGTTGAAAGATACAACAAACTGTGAGAAGCAATTAATGGCCAAGGGATAATAAGTGAACGGATTTGAGATAACTCTGTAAGCCATCTGTGTGTCTATTTGGGAGCAGTAAACATGTTCTGAATGTAAGGCATTCCATGCAGCCCAACGGGATCCATTCATATGGATGCATCATTCAGAAGAAAACGCGCCAAAGAGTAAGACATTTGTTTTCGAGTAGGGGGTCATACATGTGTTTTAGGATCAATTGTTTAAAATATTTTTAAGTGTATAACAACAGCATCTTTAAACCAACCCCATAGTCTTGTAAGCCACAGACTTACGCCCAGATCTGTTAAGTATTGTATTTCAGGGGTGAGCATCTTTTCACAGATTGTCCTGAATTCAGGGCCAATGTTTTGTTTCATGTTGTACCCCAAGATGGAAGACTCTCCAACTGGCTGCCAGGGCAGGAAACGTTGGTTATGAATCTTTTTTGCTTCAACTGCACCACCGTCCTCGATACAGATGGCCTTCATCTCAGCATTTCTTCTCCTCAGCTCTTTAACCTCCTTTTTCATTCTTTCTCTCCCAAACACTTCCACTTTGGCCCAAAAGGTAGCATTAAAGTGCTGATAGAGTTTCCAGTCAGCACCATTCCACTGTAAAGCTTTAGCTCTCAGCTCAGGGGTCAGTCGAGATACAGATGAGCTCCTGCGAACATTGAGTTTAAAATACAGGATGTCCTCCATTGTCCAACAGAGTCTGTCCTTAAGCAGAATAAGAGACTCCTCGAAATATTCTGCTATGAGAACCAGATCAAAACGCTTCGATAAGTTATGAATATCCCTCATTACACGAGGATCATCAGCCTCCAGGTTGTTATTAAAACCAAAGTCAAAAAAGAGCAGATTTTTCAGATAGAATGAGTATAAAGCCTTTGGGCTGTAGAAGGCCAGAGGATTGTTTAGAAACTCTGCCAGTTTGCTCTCTCCATTGATCCTCCATGTAAGAGGAACTGATCTGCTATAATAATGAAAGGATGACTCAAATTGATCCACTGGGTCACGTAGGATGGTGATGTACGCAGCATCAGGAGGCAGGAGCTTGGCTACTTCTTTATGGTCAAAGCGCATGTGGTTACAAACCATGTTGAAACAGTCTCCGGGCCTGTAGTCCTTCACCTGGGAGCACAGGAAACGCGATGGGTAGAAGAAGTCATTGCGCCTATCAGGTAAGGCGAATTTAAGCTTGTACTTTTCTCCAAATCTGAAGAGGATGTTGAGTATGGTGCTACTAGCAGTTTTATGGGTCTTCATGAACATGATGTTCACTGTGGGGGAGCACTCTTGTGAATTGATTTCAGAAGGCGTGGTCACATTGTTCTTCGATAATTTTGACATACTGAGAGGACAGGTGTCTTGGGACCGCCTATAAATAAAACATATGCATAAATACACAAACAAAACAAGTGACATAGCTCAATAAAAATAAAGATTTCCTTTATAAATCTTTACCTAATCTTTACTTGGGTTGAGTTCGCCAAGCAGTACAGCATCAGCATGATGTTGGTAAATAAAGCCCAGAGAATCAGCTTTCGCTTAATAAGTCTGCACTTCTTTCCTTTGAAGCCAAACATCATTAAAACCCAAACGGGAACCTGGAAATGAAATTAGAGAGCATACATGCATAGAGGAAAACATTACAGGGGAAAGAGCTTGCTCAATTTTGTCCCATAACTGTTGTGGAAGCAGATACATGAAGGTCATAAACAGTTGTAATGACCTGCGGCAATTCTTACACACAGGCCAACTAATTAGCCCCTTACCTCAGCTCAACCCATAGACTAACTAATGTGTATTTCCAAAAGCCCAGGCCTGGCCCGTTTAAATGAAATGTAAGCTGGTATTTATCGCTGCTAAAAAGAAGAGGTATATATTAAACTGTAGAAGGGGAAAAGGGAAGATAGAGGAGAGATAACACATATAGGCAAGAAAACTACAGCATCATTCTTTCTGTCATATAAAACACAAAGCCCCCATGTTTATACTATAAACATATTGATGGTACTTATATTCTATTTACAACAAACAGCAGAAATGGAATAGCCACTAACGTTAAAAACACAGGCTCGTTCATCTTTTAACAGCAAAGTGCTCACTCAAATTATAAAACTGAATCTAAACGTGAAAATGCCTGAATGTCAAAACAGTTTTCCACCGCTGACATTGAACAGATGCTCCATCTCAAAAAAAAAAAAAAATCATTGCAGATAAATTCAAGCAGGCAGTATCATGTGAAAAGGTGTGGCCCTTTGCATACCAGCTCTTACTTCTTATCTTTGACATGGAACAATCATCGACATAGTCCATTTATTAAATTTGATGAGAAAACCTATCATATGTATGCCTCATAGAGTAGTAGCAAAGACATTCAACTCAGTTAAACCTTACAAAATCCCTACTAATATTCAAGATGTCTTATTTTGAAATAACAAATTAATAACTGACCTGGTAAAGCAAAGAATAAATCAAATAAGAATACAACTTGTTGAAGATAGACAAGTAAAGAGCTTTACGTACCCACAGATGACAGCATTAGCGGTTTCAGAGTGAAGATTTTCTACCACGAGAAAGAAAATCCCGTATTGTTCAGAATGCTTTACACACTCCCCGAACTCTACTCTCATTGGCTGTGAGGAGTGAAAGAATTCTGATGTAAATTATCCTCCCACAAGAACTGAATGGATTTGTAAAATATGCTACATATATCTTCTGAAATATGTATTCAGAATTGGTACATAAGATGAGTCAAACTGAACTCACAAAAATGTGCAGTGAGATATGCAACTTAAAATGTAAGCTAAACACAAACTTTACTTTTAAGTATAAAACAGTGGTGGAATGTTACATTTACTCAAGTACCCTACTTAAGTACAAATTAGAAGTACTTGTACTACTTGAGTATTTACATTTTATGCAACTTTATACTTCTACTCCACTACATCTCAGAGACAAGTATTGTACTTTCTACCTGTAGAATATCTCTGACCACCTAATTAAGCCTTGCACAAGCCAAAAAGAGGTCAAAACAACACATTGTAGTCGTCAGAATATTTATATATCCTTCTTAGCTGTAATCGTAAATATCACAATATTATTCCAATATTTATGCCTGGAAAATATTGGAATACGATTTCAGACACCCCTAAAGTGGATCGTACCATCTCGTCTGCCACGCCCATCATTGCACCTGCTCACGTCAATCATATGTATAATAAAACAATGATAGGGACCATTTTACTGCTCAATGAGTACTTTTACTTTTACTTACATATTTTTACTTAAGCAAGGTTCCGAATGCAGGACTTTTACTTGTAGCGGTGTATTTCCAGTGTGGTATTTACGATGGCCCTGAAGTGCAGAACAGAGAAAACACAACACATTAACAGAAAACACAACACATTAAGAAAAAACACAACACATTAACGAAAACACAACACATTAAGAGAAAACGGAAAGGGTAGGAAGACGACAGGTGTCGTGCCAAGTTCCATACCCCTGCCAGATTCCCTATCCCCTGTCCGCGGGAGCGCGCGTTCATTCGACAAGAGTTGAGCTACGATACTTCCTCAAATATCGAGCTGACTTACATTAAAACGCTTCGATTTCACCCGAGTGAGTTCAATGAAAAGTAGCAACACTTATATTTTAATTCATCGTTTCAGTATTGTAGTTTTATCAGCGATGCTTTGTAAAGTAAGACACGATCCAGCGATCAAAACAAAACGCATAGTCCTCTGCATTCTCTTACTGCTGACTGAACAACCAAGACAGTGACGTATTATTTTCCTCCTATTATTTGACAGTTATAATGTACCAGTCGATTACTTTGTCATCAT